>PVKV010014187.1:0-58452 GCA_004027835.1 Alouatta palliata | reverse complement strand
AAAAAAAAAAAAAAAAAAAAAAAAAGAAAAGGAGAGTATTTATTTACCTTTTTCAGAGTAATTCTATTTGGCAAAGGATATATATCAAAATAGTCATTGTGTTACTAACATCTGCCTTGTTCTTGCCTATGAGTGAGACTTAGGACAAGTGTAAGAATCTTTCCTTCTCACTCTGTGAAGAATTTGTGTTGAGTGTGGGTTCCTGGCTTTTCTAGCATCTGAGAGTGGTCAAAACATTCTCAGACTGCAAAACTTCAGCCTGAATTTCTGTGCAGAGCTTGCAGGAGTCTTTTCTCCAACAAGGCTGACTGAGGAAGGCCAACACTGTGTGGGAAGGAAGGCAGAACTGATATGCAGGGAGTGAAAGGAGAACATTTCCTCATGTCTTGGGAGTGGGTGGGGTGGTTCTTAAGGATGGCATCTCATGCCCACTCTTATGCAGTGCAGTGTGAGGATATGGAGCCTTCTAAAGGGTTCTCACAGGATGGCAGCATGGCCTAACACAAATAAGCCTTACACCCAAACTTGGCAAAAAGAAAATGGAGGGGCTCTGTTTAAAGGGTCCATGAGGAATGTAAGTATGTCAGCACAATATTGGAGGATCACCTCCTGTTTCATGACACCAGGAGAGATTCTGGGTCCCCTATAATCCTAAGGAGGCAGGAGACCTCAAAACCATGACTGAGGAGGTACAAATGCTTGTTAGCTCTGATAGGTGAGGTCCTGCCTGGACTACAATGCCCCCTTAACTAGTGTGTTAGTGTTCTTTTTATGTGTTTATAGTAACTCTTTACATAGTAATTAACCTTTGATTGGTGAAATTTGTGGCAAAGGTATTTTTATTGGCTGATTATTTGCCTTAATTTGATATATCATAGGGATTTAAGTCATTTTTCATATCAGTGTAGATTGTTACCACTCCAAGTTGTGAAATTAATTGATGGCCAACAGTCATTCAACAAACAAGAACTGAGCCCCCACTATGATCCAGGCATAGGTATAGACCCTAAGAATATAACAATAAACGAAGTCCCTGCCCTCAAGAGGCACAGACAATGAGCTGTTTCTTTTAAAGTATAACTTCAAATGCTGAAAACTAAATGTTCAGATGAACATAAAACGGCATGCTCAGGCAACATCTCTCTGAGGATGTGACATTTCAGCAGAGACCAGATCTTGCAGGTCTGGAGGAGGAAACAGCAGATCCAAAGGCCTGAGTCAAACACGAGCTGGGCATGCTGAAAGAACAGGAAGGTGGCCAGTGGAGCTGGAGCCAAAGGAATGTAACGCGCAGAGGAAGACCAGGTCAGAGGCTGAGTAGATGTCAGATCCTAGCAGCCATGTGGGGCATAGTGGAGACTTTCTGTTTATTTCTAGACTCGATGGGAAGCCACAGGAGCTTTTAGGAATGGGATGACATGCTCAGATTCACACTGAAAAGATCACTCTGGTGGCTGTGGGAAAGGATAGTAAGAAAGCAAGGTGCACGGTGGCTTTGTGACTATTCCAGTGTTTTCGAAGAAAGGCTGATGGTTTGGACAGAGGATGGTAGCAGTGGAGATGGCAAGACACCATCAGACTCAGGGTAGAATCTGACAATACTTGCTGAGGATAGAATGTGAGGCATGAGACAAAGCATTATTAAGGTGACTCCTAGGATTATGGCTGAGCAGTTTAACGGCTGCTGGTGCTACTTGCTGTGATGGTGAAGGCTTGGGTGGGGGGGACTTTGTGTGAGGATGAAACCAAGGGTTGTGTTTGGGACATGTGAAGTTTGAGGCACCTATGAAATGTCTAAGGAGATTCAGGGCTTGGGGAAAGGTCTGGGTTGGAAAAAAAGATTCTGGTTATAAAGTGAATGAAAGAAAGAATAGATAGGTGGGAGCATAACAGGTTGGTGTTTAGAAGAAAAGAGAGTTGGGGGTATAGAAGGAGAAGTGGATGGATGATTGCACAGATGGATGGATGGATGGATGAATGGATGGATGGATGGATGGATAAAGAGATAAATAGGTGATATTAATAGATGGGCAGATAGATAAACAGATGGAAGAAGGAAAAGAGAGAGAGAAAAAATGAGGGGACAGAGAAAAACCAGTAAACTGAAAAAAGAAAAAGGGTCAGGCACAGTGGCTCATGCCTATAATCCCAGTACTTTGGAAGGCCAAGGCAGGCAGATGACTTGAGGTCAGGAGTTTGAGACCAGCCTAGCCAACATGATTAAACCTCATCTCTACTAAAAATACAAAAATTAGCGCAGCATAGTGGTGTGCACCTATAATCCCAGCTACTCAGGAGATTGAGGCAAGGGAATCACTTGAACCCAGGAGGAAGAGATTGCAGTGAGCAGAGATAGCACCACTGCACTCCAGCCTGGACTATAGAGTGAAACTCTGTCTCAAAAAAAAAAAAAAAAAAAAAAAAAAAAGAAAAAGAAAGAAAGAAAGAAAGAAAGAAAAGAAAAAGAAAAAGAAAAAGGTCTGCTATATGAGTATAAATTATTTTAAACAACCTGAAGATTAGAAAGAAATAAGTTTCCCAGTGAATACACTTTTTTTAGTGTCTCTGTGCTGGAAGACAATGTTGATTAAACTAAAAATATTCAGTCTTAAGGAGATAATTATTTTACATTCTATATATTCTCCCCTCTCTTGCTTTCTTTTGCGTTAAATGATTTTTTTCATTTTCATTTGTATTTATTTAGAAGTTATAAACACGGTTTCTATTCATTTAGAAGTTACCCTAGGCATTTTAACATATACACTAACCAAGCCTAATGTTTATTTACATCCTTACCATTCTGACCAACCATCAAAGAGCAGTGAGGCTGCTTTACCTTTCATTCCTGGCTTCCTATTTATATGCTCTTCTTCCTCGTATTTGAACTCAATCTCACTTTTTAAAAGCCAGAAATTAGCCATTATTACTGTGGTTTTATACTGTCAATGTTAATTTAGGTTTAAACAGAAGTTTCCTATTTTCTTAGCTCAAAATTCTTTCTTGTATGTTAGATCTTTCTTCTGTATTCTTTTTTCTTTCTAAAAAATAACCATATAAAGCTTCTTTATAAGGGTGTCTTAGTAGTAATCCTTTCAATTTTTGTCTGTAAGTGTCCACTTTGTCTTTCCTTTGGAATCAAAGTTAGATTTGTGTAGGATTCAGGCTGACAGTTAATTTCCTTCAGCAATTTGAAGAGATTATTCCATTGTGTTCTGAAATGTTTTCTTGCCAATAAAAAGTCCACTATTAATCTAGTTATTTTTTTTGGCATTTTTTTTTTTCTTTTTCCTCTCTGTTTGGGGGAATCTGAAGCTTTCCTACAGTGTATCTAAATGTGATTTTATTTTTATTCATCCTGCTCAGGACCTACTGGCCTTCTTGAATCTAAGAGTTATGACTTCTCTTCTGGGTTTTTGTAGTCAGAGTAAATAAATAGTCATGGTCTTTTTTTTTTTCAATTATGGAAAACAACCATGATCTCTTTGAATATTGCCTAATCTGCCCTAAAATGTGAGTCAACTAGACATATGTTAGACTTTCTCACTCAATACTTCCTAACCCTTCTTTCATATTTTTCACAGTTTTTTTTTTTCCTCTACACTGCTTGGGTAACTTATCGTCTACTACACATCTTCCTGCTGGCCATCTATCAGTTTATCTGTATTAGTCTGTTCTCATGCTGCTAATGAAGACATATTCAAGACTGGGTGATTTATGA
Source organism: Alouatta palliata (assembly GCA_004027835.1). Lineage (NCBI taxonomy): Eukaryota > Metazoa > Chordata > Mammalia > Primates > Atelidae > Alouatta > Alouatta palliata. The sequence goes on along the minus strand of PVKV010014187.1, from coordinate 54,734 downwards.
AGGACAGAGGAGAAATTGACTTGCAGTTCCATAAGGCTGGGGAGGCCTCACAATCATGGCAGAAGAGGAAGGAATGTCTTACATGGCAGCAGGCAAGAGAGAAAATGAGAGCCAAGTGAAATGCCTTATAAAATGCCTTATAAAATCATCCGACCTCAACTGGACATGGTGGCTCATGCCTGTAATCTCAGCACTTTGAGAGGCCAAGGCAGACAGATCACCTGCGGTCAGGAGTTTGAGACCATTCTGGCCAATATAGTGAAACCCCTTTTCTACTGAAAATACTAAAAATTAGCCAGATATGGTGGTACGTGCCTGTAATCTCAGCTACTGGGGAGGCTGAGGCAGGAAAATCACTTGAACTTGGGAGCAGAGGTTGCAGTGAGCCAAGACTGCACCACTGTACTCCAGCCTGGGTGACAGAGAGAGCCCCTGTTTCTGAATAAATAAAAAACAACAACAAAAAAATCATCAGATCTCATGAGACTTACTCATTGCTATGAGAACAGTATGGGGGAACCACCCCAAAAATTCAGTTATCTCCTACTGCATCCCTCCCACAGCATGTGGGAATTTTGGGAGCTACAATTCAAGATGAGATTTGAGTGGGGACACAGCCATACCGTATCACTATCTCATCGGCTGCTTATCAACTAAAATGAATACAATTTTTATATTTTTCATTTATAGAATTTTGTTTGGTTATTTTGTGTCTCTCTTCTAGCTTCTTGTTCCTCTATCTCTCTATCTCTCTCAAAATTCTTTGATCATTGTGCTGGGTGTTTTCTTTCTGCCCCTTCCAAATCCATTCTCTACCATGTTCCATCTGGGTCTGTGCTCCCATGGCTAATCAGCTGAGCAACCCGTCCCTTGTCTGGACAGTTTCCTGCCCCTCTGGGAGGAGAAGCAGACCTTGGCTGTCCACTGGTGTAGCCTCCAGGCCTCAAAGAGCTTTACTGTCTCTCCTCAGGGGCAGATGGCTTTTGCTTCTATCCTTTCCCCAGAAGCAGATCTCTGCCTGAATACCAAGATATGGAAAGACGGGACTGCTGGCCGCCCTGCAGAGGCAGAGGACTTTGCTTCTCAAGGGCTTGCTGGTTCTTCCTGACAGCTTAATTAAGGCTTTAGCTCCCATGAGAGAGGCGTCAAGGTGTCGGGGCAGCCACCTCTTCCCGCATCCTGTGCCACCAAACCGGGGCTCTCCAGCCTTTTGCCCTGCCTCAGTCTTCCTCAAGAGCACCCCCTCTTCCCCATGGAGACTGTGGAGAGAAGCTCAGGAGTGTATGTGAACTCTGTCTGGGCCTCCCAGTTATTCTAAATTAATACAAGATATGAGTACATACTCAGTCTTTAGAAATTCTTTCGTTTTGAGACAGAGTCTCCCTGTGTCGCCCGGGTTGGAGTGCAGTGGCGTGATCTCAGCTCACTGCAGCCTCTACCTCCTGGGTCCAAGTGATTCTAGTGCCTCAGCCCCCCAGGTAGCTGGGATTGCAGGCATGAAGCACCGCACACCACCACTTTTTTTTTTTTGGGTAGAGACAGAGTTTCACTATGTTGGCCAGGCTGGTCACCTGACCTCAAGTGATCTGTCCACCTTAGCCTCCCAAAGTAAGGAATTCATTATCTTGTCAAAAAGATTTCTTCTTACTCACTCCATGGCCTCCCCCTCTTCCTCCCATACTCTGCCAAAGGTGCAACAATTTCGTATCCTGACTCTTATTAGAGATGTTTTTATCCTTTGAAGTTCACTTTCCTGGTTGCCTGTGACCTCAAGTCTCTGAAGCATTTAAGGAAATAAAGTTATAATATTGTACACTGTTCATCATTTTTTTGTTGTTAGGATGGGGATGACATTCTCTTATAGCTTTCTACATCCCAAGAAAGAGCAGAAATCCTCATATATTATTAACAGCACCACCTTTCACTTCACAAGCACTGTAGGTTGGAGGATAAATTCTACGGCTGCAGAAGGTTAGGCCCCCACTGGAGGCTACCAGCTCCTGGCAGATGCATTCAAGGAAATGCCAAATGCAGGGCTCTTTTTCTCTGGGTTTCTTCTTAGTTTTCTGGCCTTAGAAGATTTCCTTGACTTTCCTGTAAGCTTAGGTGCACATTTGTAAAAAATGTTTTTTAAAAAACTATCTTATCCAGAATTTTTTTTTTTTTTTTTTTTTTTTTTTTGATACAGTCTCACCCTGTTGCCCAGGCTGGAGTGCAGTGGTGTGATCTCAGCTCACTGCAACCTCTGCCCCCCGGGCTCAAGCCATTCACCTGCCTCCTCCTCCTCCTGAGTAGCTGGGATTACAAGCACCTGCCACCATGCCCAGCTAAATTTTGTATTTTTAGTAGAGACAGGGTTTCACCATGTTGGCTAGGCTGATCTCAAACTCCTGACCTCAGGTGATCCACCTGCCTTGGCCTCCCAAAGCACTGGGATTACAGGTGTGAGCCACCGCACCTGGCCTTATCCAGCATTTTTAAGTGGCAGAAAAGCTTCTCCAGATATCTAGTGAGTCATATAGCTGGAAACAAAAGTTGAAAATAAATGTTTTATAATATTAAAATGTTAAGGTTTTACTTTTTTCCTTATTAACATCAGGAAATCATTGGTCAGATGACTGTCAAAAAGCAATGATTAACATAAAATTAATATTTAAAAAATACAATCTGTTAATGTCAAAGATGGTCTTTACTAAGCTTTTCTTAAACACTCTAAAAATTCAGTTTATCTGAGGGTGTTAGCATGAATAATTTAAAATTCATTTCCCAACTGGAAGGCAAATCAGATTGATTCTGATGGTTTTCCTGAGTCCAAAGGCTTGGTTATTTTTAATAATTTTTTTGAATAATAAATGGGTGGCAACATGATGATAGATGAGACAGAGATTATTGTTACAGCCTATTAAGGAAACTTTAGACACCGATGTTATCATAACCAAGGTGAGCCTAGGTGTAGAAGCTGCAGCATTCCTGGAGCAGAAAGACGATCAACTGGATGCAACCAGTCAACTAACAGAAATCAGCTCTGATGCCCACAGCAACCATGCTGCTGAGAACTCAGTGGGCTGGATGCTGGAGAGGAGGTGGTGCTGTTTTAATGATTTACAGGAAGGCCCCATAAAAGGACTGAATCATTGCAGGATGGAAACCTAGATACCTGGGTTCCTTTTAGGTGGCAATGTATTCCAAGCATATAAACGTGATCAAGCTGACCCTACATCAGATTTGGCCCATCTGGCTGACTAGGGGGCTGTCTCCACCATTCCATGAGTTTTTTCCCCTGTATATCACCCACTGTACCCCATGTTGAGCACTCTGTTGAGGAGGACAATTATTTGACATATGGCTAGATTGTTCTTTGAAGTCAAGCATATGGGAATTGGGGGCTTCCCTCCAAATCAGCTTTTTTTTTTTTGAGATGGAGTTTCACTCTTGTTGCCCAGGTTGGAGTGCAATGGCATGATCTTGGCTCCCTGCCACATCCGCCTCCCAGTTTCAAGCGATTCTCCTGCCTCAGCCTGCTGAGTAACTGGGATTACAGGCATTTAACACCATGCCCTGCTAATTTTGTATTTTTAGCAGAGACAGAGATTCTCCATGTTGGTGAGGCGGGTCTTGAACTCTTGACCTCAGGTGATTCGCCCGTGTTGGCCTGCCAAAGTGCTGGGATTACAGGCGTAAGCCACCGCACCCAGCCAACCCAAATTAGCTCTTAAGTCCATTCGTAGGAACTGTATGTGAGGGCATGCTTGAAAGCTTCAGCCACAACAATTTCATTCCTTTAAAAGTGATGGATTCGATCATGTTAGATGGATTTTATAGGCATGTGTTATATTATGGAAAAATGAAAATGCATTCTCTGGAGACACACTGGTAGATTTCTAAATTATGTCATATGCTTGGATTCAACCCACAGCAACTGTTACGCTCTGAATTGTTCATCTCAGGACAAGTATTTAGTTTGTGGAATTTAATAGTGCCCCTTAAGTTTCTAGAGTTTGTCTTTCCGGTCCACAAGTGAAAGAAAGGTTAAAAGTCTCTAACCTTAAACGCTGTACGCAGAAGGCCCTTGATAAAAAGCTCGGGGCTGAATTGAAGAGGATTCTGGGTAGATTCCTCTCCCTCTGGGATCCCCACCCTATTGGTTTACTTGAAAGTGTGGTGGTTCTTCTAACAAGCTCAGCTTTAGGGCTCTCAACTGGCTAATGCTATAGTTTATTCCATTACGTATTATGTTGGTTTATATCCCCACAGAATCACCAAGCCCAATTTACAGGTTGTTCTTTTTTATAGACCTGGGAAATCCCCTGGGTGCTCCAAAGAGCTTTGGGGTTTCTGGGTACATAAGCAATGATAGAGCTCTGCAGGCAAGAGTCAGAACTGGGGGGGGGAACCGGCAGTTTATTATGTCCAGCGCCCTCCATCTCGATTGACACATCTCAGAAACAGTCGTTTTGAAATGAATCAGCTGAGTCATAGAGCAGTACAAGTGGTCTGGTTTGGCTGTGTCCCCACACAAATCTCATCTTGAATTCCCATGTGCTGTGGGAGGGACCCTGTGGGAGGTAATTGAATCATGGGGACAGGTCTTTTCCATGCTGTTCTCATGATAGTGAGTAAGTCTCACAAAATCTGATGGTTACTATAAGGGGAAGTTTTCCTGCACAGCTCTCTTTACCTGCCGCCATCCACAGAGGGTGTGACTTGCTCCTCCTTGCCTTCTACCATGATTGTGAGCCCCTCCCCTAGCCGTATGGGACTGTAAGTCCAATTAAACCTCTTTGTAAATTGCCCAATCTGGGGTATGTCTTTATTAGCAGTGTAAAAACAGACTAATACAGTAAGTCATTTTTGCCTGAGATTCAATATTACAGAAAGTCACACAGAAGTGTTTCATGGAGTTTAGAAATAAAAATTCTAGAAGATACGCATTTGTCATGTAATGGTTGGTTTTTCTTCAAAATATTCACTGAATATACAAAACCCATTTTAAACTAAGGACATGTACAAATTACTTAAATTAGTCCCCAGATGAACAACTGGAGAAAATATGAACAATGGAGGAAAGTCTAACATGTGCAGTATGCAAAATTAATTAAAGAAAGGGCAAATCTTTGGCATCAAATGGAACAAATGTTTTATTAGAGGTGTAGATAAAAGGAACACTGACATGAAGGAAGGCATATTAAAATCTCATGTTAGAAGATTCACTGTTCCCTAGAGTTGCTCTGGTAATTAAGATTAGCAAAAAATTTGTCAGATATTAAAACAAAAGAAGAGTTTCATCAGTATCACTAATAATTTATTCTTAAACATAAAGTAGCCAAGGAAGCACCTTAGGACCAGGTTTAAGAGCTCAGAGAATCCTCTTCCACCCGATAGGATTCCTGGCAGTTTACCTCTGGAGAATGGGCTTCTGCTAGAAGTCTGGGAGCACTGGATTTGTCAAGAAGGCCAAATACAAGGATCAAAAGGATGCACAGGCATGGTGCTTACACTTGGAACTCCAAAGCTTTAGGAGGCAGAGGCAGGAGGATTGTTTGAGTCCAGGAGTTCAAGGCTGCAATGAGCTATGATGGCACCACTGCACCCCAGCCTGAGCAATGGAGCAGTAACCTGTGTGTGTGTGTGTGTGTATATATATTATATATATATATATAATATATATACACACACACACATACATACATATATATGTATATATAACCTGCATACACACACACACACACACACACACACACACACACACACACGTATATGTGTCTCTTATCCCTGCCAGGTAGCATTGGAATAAAGGTGTGAAGATCTATAGGCACGCCAGCTCTGACTGAGCAAACAGTGGTCAGAAAGGAGGAAGCAGCTTTTCTGGATCAAGTGTGTCAAGCTGGCCCTGAGAAGAAATGACAGAGCTGCACATGATGGCAGCCGTACATAGGTCATGAAAGGGCAGAAGCCAAAGGAGCATAGGTTCTTTTCCCATAGGGGAAAGCCAGTGGTCCTGTTTTGGTCTTTTCAGCTCCTATAGAAAGTAAAAATTTCCTCTTCAAAGTTTCCCTTCTTGTTAAAAAATAATAATAATAAATGTTAGAAATAATAGTTTCTTTTAAAGACTTTCTTCAAAGCCTTCTTCCTTTTTGCTTGTAACTCTCTGTTAAGTCCTATCCTATGTAGCTGTTAGATATAAGGGAATAAATGCATTCTATGTCCTTGTACTTTAACCAAGATATTTATGGTGGACGTGCTCACAGGCACATAGTACATTCCATGTCCTTACATTTTTTTCTCATCAACTTTAATTATGGTTCAGAAAAAATTGAGTGAATGACTTTCTCTGAAAAAATATATTGACTGTATAGATTGCAGTTATTGGGGGGAGGGGCTATTTTCTATTCTGAAAATGATATTAATAGAAAATCTTGTTTCCAGTCTTAGTATAAAGATACATGTGCCAAAAATGTCTGAGAATAAATGCAACAGAAAATGCAAAAGCTGTAAATCTAAGGGCATGCAAGAGAAAATCTCACAAATACCCTACGTGGCAATAAGGAATATTTGGCTGGAATTTGAAGTTCTTTCAGTCATCTTTGTCTTTTGCTCCATGTTTCAGGATGCATGTGAACTCGATGTAATTGAAATTCCCATTTTGTTCAACAGGTGCTTCTCTGTACAGTTCATCCATTTACTCATTCATAAACCAATCCTCATTCATAAACCAAGTTGTCAGCAGCTCTCTCAGGTAATCTTCCTGAATAGTGCCAGTTGCTTCTTCATCAAAGCAAGCAAAAACATTTCTGATGACAACTTCAGGATCTGTGCCATTTAACTTCTCACCAAACATGGTGAGGAATATGGTGAAATTGATGGGGCTGGAGCCTCATGCATCATGGCATTGAGATACTCATGAGTTGGATTCTTCCCCAATGAAGCAAGCATATCATGCAAATCTTCCTTGTTAATGAAACCATCTCTGTTCTGATGAATCACATTGAAGGCCTCTTTGAACTCCTGAATCCATGACTGATCAAACATAGCAAACACATCGGATGTTGTGTGCTGGGGGCGCTTCTTGGTGGTCTTGGTCTTTGCTCTTTTGCTTGACATGGTGGTGGTTAAATCCTGGCACAGCTACGAGAATCTCTGCACCTCAGTGAGCCCCTCACTGCCACTATCACCACCCTGCTGCCCAGAGCTATGTCCTTGTACTTTAACCAAAATGTTTGTTGTTACTTTTCTAAGTCCTTTCACAAGCGACTTCCTCTCCTTACCTTATTTGGACTTCCTCTTTTCCTTTTGTTCTCCATTGCCTTTACCTATTCAGAAAAGTTTTAAATTGTCAGCCATTCGGGTTTAGTTTTAGATTGTGAGGTCTGGCTCCAACCAAAGGAGATCAGACACAGCATTAAGGACTCAATATGTAAGGAATAAATATGTCCGCCTTTCCTTTGTTCATTGTACTTTCATGGCGAGATGGCTGATGAGCAGTACTCTTTATGTAGAAAGTAAAGTTGCCTTGCTGAGAAAACTTTTTGTCTGAATGCTAATTTTTCCTTGCAGTACTAGGAACAAACATTCTGTCTCTAACAGCTACTCTTCAGTACACTGTCAGCTACTTAATCTTTCTTTTCTCTTAAGTGAAAGTTAATATAACAATAACAAAACAGTTGTATTTATTTTTAATTAACATAACAATATTGTATATAGACATTTATGTAAAAACAAGATAGTATAGAAATCACTAGTGGTATGTTTTTAAAAATAACAAAATGATGTGTTTAGAGAGGTATGAAAATAGATTTGTTAAGCTCTAAAAGACAGAGCACACTGTATATGAATGCCTTAGAAGAAGCAACTCAATAAAATGATATATTTTAAGGGACTGAATAATTGAATGTTCTTCCCAGAATGTTCTATAATGATAATATCAGTTTAGTGCATTTATTCATAGTACAACCATGTATTTTTGAGTTACATGACTTTCAAAAAGATTACTAAACATACAATGCATAGACTACCTACAATAAGTATTAAAGAAAGAAAACTGAAATGAATAAAACAGGGAAAATTCCATGTTTTATTCCATGTGAGTTAAATTTCTTATATAGCCATTAGAATTGCCTATGAAAATCAAGCCACAATTTGAGTTCGTTTTTCTCTTGATGTCCTAATAATCACCAGGACTTTCACTTTCATCAGATAGAGTTTATTATACATTTACTTCTGGATCACATTGGGCTGGATATTACTGAAACCATGTGAATAGAAATAGAAGCTTATAGATTAAATGGATAGTGGTGAACACACACATGTAAAAATATGTACACATAATACATACTTAGTAGTACATGTCTAAGCAACATAAGTGCATGTAAAACTAATTTATTTCTAGTGTTTTAAACATAACATAATGGAAAAATAGTTTTTAAGTGTGTTTAGTCATCTGATTAGCTGAGATACAAACTCTCCCTGAAAGCCTACAGCTGAGGTTTGAGGGGGAAGAGGGAAAGCCTTTAGCCTATACAGGTTGGGGGATTGGAACAGAGACCCTTACATAACACTGGACCTCCAAATCACAAAGAGTTCTTATCTTTAGAGATACATAGATGAAACTATTTAACGTCTGCTATTTTCTTCAAAATAATCTGAGGATGGGAGGAATGGGTAGAGATTACAGATGCAGAAAGATTGACTATGAGTCCATAATTATAGAAGTTGGGTATGGCTATACAGAGGCTTATTTTAATATTCTCTCTACTTTTGTGTGCTCAAAATTTTCTAGGATAAAAGTTTTGTTTAAGAACCATTAAAAGAAAAACCATATACTGTGTAATGGAATTGAAACAAAGCTGACAAAAGATGAGAATCCAAAATGTCTACAGAACATCTATAAATCAGTAAGAGAAAGACAAACCCATTGAAAGATGATTTAAATAAATAAATAAATCGGCATTTTATGAAATAAAAAATGGTCAGACAAAACATTAAAAAGATGTGCAGTCTCATTAGTAAGCAGGGAAAAGCAAGTTAAAACCACAATGAAATATTCTGTATGTCATCATACGCTAGGTAACACTGTTGCCACTAACACTCAAGAATCATCCCAACAAAACTTTACTTCTCACTGACCTTAAGGGTCCATTTAAGGTCATCGGAGAACTGAGGTCAGTCATCTGTTATGGTCACTCATGTTCCCAGGGTTACACAACAATCACCTACAATGTTGTAGGCCTCCTTGCCAGAGGGAAGGAAACTATGGAGGTGTTTGCATCAGCAATTAATTGCTCCAGCTAGGGATTGCCACACATTCCTTCACAATTCAGTACAAGTCACAACAAAGGCACTCACCGCATGCATTTAGGAAATGCAATTCCTTCTACCATGTGCTTGGAAGCAGAGATAACTGGAAATGTTTGGGGAAAACAAATGACTTTCATAGTTACCAGTTTTTTCTGTCAGACTGGCAAATCTATATAGTCTGACCAAACCAAATATTGGTGAAGATGTAGAGCAATAGAAACACTTAAACACTTTTGACTGAAGAGTAAATTGGTACAAGTACTTCAGAAAACAATTTAGTGTTATTTAGTAAAGTTGAAAATTCATACAGTTTTCAACTCAGCAATACCACTCTAAGATATGTATCTTAGAAAGATTTTGCGTATGTGCACCAAAGACATATTCAAGTATGGTCATAGAAGTACTGTTTGTACTAGTGAAATCAAACAAGCAAAAAGAAAAACTGGAAATAGCTCTCATGTCCACAAATAGCAGATAATTTTTTGAATATTCATTTAATGAAGTACCATTTAAGACAGAATATGGATGAACAGATCCATGTTTATCTGGTTGAATTTTAGAAACATATTGAGCGAAACAAGTAAGCCTAAAATTATTTTATTTGACAAAGGTCTAAAAATGTTAAAATTAATATATTATTTTAGGATTGCATACCTAAGCAAAAATAAATAAATAAAAGTCAGTTTAACACAAAATTCAAGATAGTAGTTACCTTTGAGTGGAGGGAGGCAGGGATGTGATCAGGGACAGATTTATGGTATTGATAATATTCTTTTTGTTTAGTTGTTTAGAGTTGTAAACATTGTTCATTTTGTTATAATTCTTTAACTTGTACATATATAATGTATGTACTCTACGCCTGCAAAAAAGCACAGAAATATATCTTACATTGTAGAGAAAAATTGATTAATGAAAACAGAACAAAAATGGTACAGATAATAAAACTGGTAGTCAAGTACATTAAAAGAGCTATTGTAAATATATTTCAAATGTTCAAGAAGGTAGAGTAAATAGAAAACCAAAAAATAGAGAATATCATTGGAATAAAAAACTGCTTTTTTGAGATCAATGAGTGATAAACCTTTAGCTGGATTCATCAAGAAAAAATAGAAATGATACAAATTATTAATTATAGAAATGAGAGAGAGGATACCAATACAGAAGTTGTAGATATTAAAAGTATAAGAAAATATTACAACCAACTATTTTGGCAAGATATTTGACAACTTAGATAAAATGGACAAATTCTTTGAAAGAAACCATCTTCCAGAGATCACTCAAAAAGACATAGATTACCTGAATAGCTCAATGGTTATTAAAGATATTAAATAATAAACAGTAAAGCTATTACAGTTAGAAACCTCCCCACAAAACAAACAAAACTCAGAAAACACATCAATCCAAGACAGCTTCTCTGCTTAATTCTACCAGACATTAAAATCAGAAAGAATATCAATTCTACACAAAACTTCAAGAAAAGCAAAGAGGATAAAACACTTTGCTATCCATGTTGGGCGCAGCAGCTCATGCCTATAATCCTAGCATTTTGAGAGGCTGAGATGGGACAACTGAGGCCAGGAGTTTGAGACTAGCCTGGTCAACATAGCGAGACTCTGCCCCTACAAACTTAAAAAAAAAAAAAAAGCTGGGTGTGATGACACACACCTGTGGTCCCAGCTACCAGGAGGGTGAGGCAAGAGGATCGCTTGAACCCAGGAAGTCAAGGCTGCAGTGAGCGGACGCTGCACCACTGCACTCCAGCCTGGGCAATGGAGTGAGACCCTGTCTCAAAACAAACACGCAAAAAACCACGTTGCAACTCAATCTGTGAAGCCAGCATTACCTTGATACCAAAACCAAAGATATTGCTAGAAAAGAAAATCTACATATCATGACCCCTGTGAATATAGTGACAAGCACTGTTTATAAATTTTACCAAATAAAAGGTTTATCTCAAGAATGCAAGATTGGTTTAATGTTTGAAAATCAACCCATGTAATTCACCATGTTAATATACTTAAAAAGAAACACCATATGGTCACTTCAATATATGCAGAAAAGCAGATGACACAAATTCAACATCTATTCATGATGAAAAAATTTAACTAAGAAAAGAAGAAATTTCAGCTACATAAAGGGCAGCTATGAAAAGCCTACAGTTAACACCCCACCTAATGATGAAAGACTGAATGCTTTTCATTTAAGAACAGTGCAAGTATATCCATTCTATCACTTCTATTCATCATTATAACATAGGTTATTGTAGGGTCCAGCCTACAGGGTCCTATGAGCCCCTCTCTACTGGTACAGAGATGAGAAACTGTGGAAATAAAGACACAAGAAACTGAGATTAAGGAAAAGAGAGTCTGGGCCCAGGGGTCCACTGCCAACGAAAGCGTGGAGTCTGGCAGTGGCCCTGAGTGCCTGGTCACCCTGACTTTTATTGCATACAAAGCAGGGGACAAGGTAGGTAGGGCGAGTCATTGATGGTCAGTGATAGGGTCAGGTAAATCACGTGTCTTGGAGACAGGGGCCCAGGACTTTCAAGTAGCCAAGGTGAAGGAAGGAGCATAGTGTGTCAGCACATTTTCCATGTTTGTCAAAAAGAAAAAAGACATTAAGATTTATGTTACTATTACTGATTCTATCTTCTAAGAAAAAGAGGCACCAAGTGCAGAAGTGGAAAATGAAAGCAGATATGGAACGTGACCACTGGAGCACAGCATTACATAGAGGCAATTAAGCCCCCAGATGTCTGCAGGCGTCGCTGACAGCCGTAAGGCCTAGCACAAGAGCTTGGGGAAGTGGAGTCTCCTAACTTCTCCAGCAAAGGAGACATCTCAGACATCTCCTTCCACAGCTGGCTAAATAGTGGACACTTTTCCAGTGCTGGCACTGCCGCACAGCCAAGGTGCCCCCCAGCAGCCCTTATGCAGGCACGACAGAGGGCTTGGAGCGTCTTGCCTTAGGGTCACTTCTTTCACAATGTCACCTTAGGTTCACACCTCGCAACCCAAGAAGCATTAGCAAAATTAAAATGTTAAACTGAGTATATATATATATATATATATATATATATATATGTATATATATATCTAGATATCTAGATATCTATATCTAGGATTACTTATTAGTAATTATGTAATTATATTTCTAATTCTTAATGTATTAATGAAAGAAAAAGAAATAACAAAGGCATACGGTTTGAAAAGAAAGGTATAGGCTGGGCACAGTGGCTCATGCCTGTAATCCCAGCATTTGGGGAGGCTGAGGTGGGCGGATCATCTGAAGTTGGGAGTTTGAGACCAGCCTGACCAACATGGAGAAACCCCATCTCTACCAAAAATACAAAATTAGTTGGGCATGGTGGAGCATGCCTGTAATCCCAGCTACTCGGGAAGCTGAGGCAGGAGAATTCAAGTTTAAATCATGGTGAGTTGACACCCAGTATGAGGGCGATAATCAAAAAGACAGACAGTAAGTGTTGGGAAGGATATGGAGTAACTGGAACTCTCATGCACTGCTGGTGGGAATGAAAATGGCACAACACTTTTGAAAACAGTTTCATAACTTGAAAAATTAAGCATTCACTACTATATGTGTCAATCTAGGTATTTATCCAAGAGAAATAAAAACATATGTCCCATAAGGACGTGTGCACCAATGTTAACAGCAAATTTATTTCTAATAGCTGAAAGCTGGGAACAATCCAGATATCATTGAACAAGTAAATGGACAAGCATATTTCAGTCCAATACAATATAATTCAGCATTAGCTGGGAGTGGTGGTGCGCGCCTGTAGTCCCAGCTACTCAGGAAGCTGAGGCAGGAGAATTGCTTGAACCCGGGCGGCGGAGGTTGCAGTGAGCCGAGGTCACGCCACTGCACTCCAGCCTAGCGCCTGGTGACAGAGTGAGACTCTGTCTCAAAAAAAAAAAAAAAAAAAAAATATATATATATATATATATATATAATTCAGCAATGGAAAGGAGTGAACTATTGATATGCACAACATAGATGAATCTCAAAGTAATTACACAGAGTGAAATATGTAGCTTATTATATGCCAGTTAAACTTTAACACGATTGTAAAAAAAAAAAAACGTGGATATTGTCTCTTAGGTAATAATTGCTTATACGCATATGCCCATTAACATAGGTGTCCATTTTCAGAGTACCACATTAAGAACCTTTGCTTAGAGTAGGAGATCAATAAAAATATAACATGAATCACATATGTAATTTTAAATTATCCTAAAAGACAGATTTAAAAAAGCTTTTTAAGGGTGAAGTGAATTTTAATAATATATTTTACTTAATTCAATATATTTTAAAGTGTCACTTTAATCAATATAAAAATTATAAGCAAAGTATTTTATGTTTTTCATACTAAGTCTTCAAAATTCAGTATATACTTTATAGTATCTCTTAGATTTAACAAAATGTACGCTGGAAAAATAGATTCATATATCAAACATGCTTAAAAATTTTCCCACAAAAGAATCAAGTATCTTTCTTTAATTTTTCATTTTGAAATAATTACAGACTCATAAGGAGTAAAAGTAGTATAAAAAGATCTCACAAACCCGCCATCCCATGGTAACATTTTACATATCTATAGTTCATTATCAAAACAAGGATATTGATGGGTACAATACAGTTAACTACCCCTCATGCATCTTTCACTGTTATTCACATGCATTCAAAAGTTTTATCTGTCTCTGTGTATACTTCTATAACATTGTATCAAATGTACAGAATTGTTTAAGCACAATCACAACCACCATGCAGGACTGTTCCCTCACACAAATGATCTGCTAGTGCTGCTCTGTTGTAATTAAGCTCTCCCTCCCCTTCCTTAACCTTTGGCAGCCATTTAATTTCTCTGTTTTCTCTGCAACTTTGTCATTTTAAGAATTTTATGTAAATGAGATCATACAATGTGTAATCCTTCAAGACTGGCTTTTGTCACTCGTCATAAGGTTCTATTTTTAAGAAAGAGTTTTGCTCTTGTTGCCCAAGCTAGAGTGCAATGGCATGATCTCAGCTCACTACAACCTCCACTTCCTGGGCTGAAGCAATTTTCCTCCCTCAGAATCCAGAGCAGCTGGGACTACAGGCGCCCACCACCATGTCTGGCTAATTTTTTGCATTTTTAGTAGAAACAGGGTTTCACCATGTTAGCCAGGCGGATCTCCAACTCCTGACCTCAGGTTATCCACCCACTTGGGCCTCTCAAAGTGCTGGTATTACAGATGTGAGGCACTGCGCCCAACCATCATAATGTTCTTAAGATCCACCTTAGCTGTTTCATGTATCAATAGTTTGTTCCTTTTAATTGCTGAATAGTATTCTACCATATGGTTGTGTGGTCAACTATTCACTGTTTGAAGAGCATTTGGGTCACTTCCAGTTTTTGGCTACTACACATACATTTGTGAACAGTTTTGTGTGAATATAAGTTCATACCTGCCAAGGATGCATGCCCAGAGGTATTGTTGTTTAGTTGTATAGTAAATGTGTGTTTAACTTTTTAAGAAACTGCCAGATGTCCAGAGTGGCTAATCTATTTAACATTGCCACCTATGTGTGAGAGATCCAGCTTCTCTCTATCCATGCCAGTGTTTCGTACTATTAGTAATTTTTATTTTAGCTATTCTAATAGGGCTATAAGTCATCTCTCTTGGTGATTCTAACTTGCATTTCCTTGATGGCTAGTGAGGCTGAGTATCTTTCAGGTGTTTATTTCCCAACTGTCTACCTTCTTTGGTGAAATATCTGTTCAACTCTTTTGCCCATTTTAAAACCAGATTGTTTTCTCACGGTTGACCTTAGAGAACGCCTTATATATTCCATAGATTAATCTTGTACATGTGATTTCCAAATATTTTCTCCCAGTTAGTGGCTTGTCTTTTTCATCTTTTTAATAGGGTCTTTTACAAAGCAAAAGTTTATAATTTTCAAGTAGCTGTTTTTAAATTCCAATGGAATTAAACTAAAACTCCACTGAAAAGGCCAGTCTACCCTTTGTGGTTACCTACTGCATAGCAGAGGCTTAGAAGATAAACGGAGTTTGGTTAGGGTTCCTTCCAGGTCCGGGACCACTATAACCAGAACCAGGAGCATGAATGGGTATGAAAAGTTAAAGGTAAATAGACAGACCAAACTGGGAAAAATGTGGGGTTCAAGATAAGTAGAGGGACTCCAGTTGGACAGGGAGGTTGGGTGTAGAATGTGAAAGTTGCTGAATGCTAAGAAAACCATTGAAATCTCATCTGGCAGGCTCAGTGAAATCCTTACGATTTTCTAACCAGGAGAAAGATGTGCTGGAGGCAGTGTTTTAGGAAGATTCACTTGGTAATGGGGTTCAAAGTGGACTGGAAAAAGAGTAACCATGCTCTCCTTCCTTCTATTTCCCTTTCTTTTCTTCGCTTTCCCTACATAAACCCTCACGTTTTAAGCCATGAGCCTAGTAAAGGCTAATTTTGAAAACATTTCAGTTTTTCCCCTAACCTTTAGCACCTTCCTCTATCTTGGTCATCATAGATAAGATAGAAAGAATGGGTTTAAAGGCCGGGCGCAGTGGCTCACGCCTGTAATCCCAGCACTTTGGGAGGCCGAGGCAGGTGGATCACGAGGTCAAGAGATCGAGACCATCCTGGCTAACATGGTGAAAACTCGTCTCTACTAAAAATACGAAAATTAGCTGGGCATGGTGGCACGTGCCTGTAGTCCTAGCTACTCAGGAGGCTGAGGCAGGAGAATTGCTTGAACCCAGGAGGCAGAGGTTGCAGTGAGCCGAGATCGTGCCACTGTACTCCAGTCTGGTGCCTGGCGACGGAGCGAGACTCTGTCTCAAAAAAAAAGAAAGAAGGGGTTTAAGATAACGTCTGGTAAGAAGTCAGGTAGCTTCTAGGTTTTATGCAGAAAATAAGTTTATAGAGTTGAAAAGAAGGGTGAGAAATTAAAGTTTAAAAAAGGCAGGAAAAAATTGGCTGGGTGTGGTGGCTCACACCTGTAATCCTAGCACTTTGGGGGGCCAAGGCAGGTGGATCATGAGGTCAGGAAATTGAGACCATCCTTGTTAACATGGTGAAACCCTGTCTGTACTAAGAATATTTAAAAAATTAGCCAGGCTTGGTGGCACACACCTGTAGTCCCAGCTAGTCTGGAGACTGAGGCAGGAGGATTGCTTGAACCCAGGAGGCAGAAGTTGCAGTGAGCCAAGATTGTGCCACTATACTCTAGCCTGGGCGACAGACCGATTCTGTCTCCAAAAAAAAAAAAAAAAAAAAAAGTAGGAAAAATTCAATCATACAGGAAAGATTCAAGGAAATGAAACTTTTTCTTAATATTATTATCTCAGGGCTGACAGATATTTATAAACAAAATTAGTCTGTATCTTTTCACATTAATCAAAAAATGAAAAAGACTATCAACCTAGTGTCAATGATTAATAGATAATACCATTTGAATGTGATAAGTAAGTCAAGAGGTAGACTGCTCTCATGGTGGGTTTGTTAGATTAGTGTCATTAAGAGCCCAGGCTCCTTTAGTATTTCCCCTTTGCCTCAGTGCATATGTGCTATTTTTCCTCTTGATCACAAGATGGCTACCATAGCACCAGCCATCATCACATTTTCACATGACACCATCCAAATTAGGAATCAAGGTGCTGGAGTTAGGGCTGAAGATGATAGTATTTCCCCTACCTTCCGACAGGGAGAAAAATCTTTCCCAAGCTCTCCATTAGAATTCTCATTATATTTCACTGACCAGGACTGGATTACACACTCATTTGTAGACCAATCACTGGCAAAGGGAAAAGGGTTGCCATGACTGACTAAGGTCAAACATGACTGAATTCTTGAGTACATTATTGCCTAAACTAAATGGAGATACCAAATAGGAGGAGAAATGATATGGATAAGCCAGTAACATTGTATGCCACATAGAAGAACAGGAAAATTGATGGGAGAACATCAGGGAATCAGAGAAGTTTTATGAGACTTTAGTCTAATAGGTTTCAGAATGTACTGCTCATGTCTGTCACTGTGAACGTCTGGCACCAACTTCACACACTGTGGGTGGCCAGTACACATTTTAGATCAAATGAGTCTAGAAAGTAGTAAACTGAGTAAGATTTAAACATGTAGAAATATTTATGAGGGCCAGGAAAGCATGCTGATCTTAGAAAGGCGAGCTTTCTTTAACAGAGGGCCCAGAGGACACAATGTTTACCTTTTAGTGAGGCAAGGTCATAATGAAGCTTGGTTCTCCACAACACTGTGTGCTGATGGACAGGGCACATCGAGTCGGAAGATGACCACCAACCAGAAACTGATGTGCACCCATGGGCACACAGGAATACCATTTGGGGACAATTCATTAATTCCTTCTACAAATACTTAAGAATTATTTTGTGCCAGGCACCATTCTAGGCACTTGCATTACATTAGTTAACAAAAAGCATCGGAATGAGTGAATTACATAGTAAGTCAGCAGGTGATAGGTGCTTTGAAGAAGAGATAGAACAGGGTAAAAAGGGATCAGTAATCCCAGGATGTGTGCTGTGAGGTAGGTTAAATAGGGGATTTGGGGGCTGGGTGCAGTGGCTTGTGCTTGTAATCTCAACACTTTGAAATGCCAAGGTGGGCGGATCACCTGAGGATGGGTGTTCGAGACCAGCCTGACCAACGTGGAGAGACCCCTGTCTCTACTAAAAATACAAAAAATTAACCGGGCATGGTGGCGCATGCCTGTAGTTCCAGCTACTCAGGAGACTGAGGCAGGAGAATCACTTGAACCTGGGAGGCAGAGGTTGCAGTGAAATGAGATCCCTACGATTGCACTCTAGCCTGAGGGACAAGAGTGAAATTCCATATCAAAAAATAAAAAAATAGGGGGGTCAGGGTAGATCTCACTGCGAAGGTGACATTTGAGCAAAACGTCCTCTGTGTGAAAGGGAGAAGGAGAGAGCTGTAAGACTTGTGGGAAGAGGGTTTCTAGAATTAGCCGCCCCATTTCATCAATCTACATAGGAGAACTAGAATGATAACACATATATGTTACATAATATACACAATTATTTTTTTTTTTTTGAGATGGAGTGTTGCTCTTGTCACCCAGGCTGGAGTGCAGTGGCACGATCTCAGCTCACTGCAACCTTCGCCTCCCAGGTTCAAGCGGATCTTCTGCCTCAGCCTCCAAGTAGCTGGGATTACAGGTGCCCGCCACCACGCCTAGCTAATTTTTGTATTTTTAGTACAGATGAGGTTTCGCTATGTTGGCTAGGCAGGTCTCAAACTCCTGACCTCGTGGTCCGCCTGCCCCAGCCTCCCAAAGTGCTGGAATTACAGGCCTGAGCCACTGCGCCTGGCCATAATAAACACATGTTAAATGCTTTACTTTTTAAAAGAATAGGGTTTTTTTTTTTTTTTTTTTTTTTTTCCATCTGAAGCAACTTCTAAGGCAGACAGTTTTCCAAAACCACCATACAAAAAATTATTCTGGTCTAGAATAAATCATCCCACCCTTAGGACCATGAAGGCTCTGTGATACCAGGATGCTGTAGGAATTTGGTTTCAAACCTTATTCTGTCTCTAACCAGCTGTGGATATTGGAAATCCACGTGACATCTTCTGTGCTCAGTTTTTTTGTTTTTTGTTTTTTTTTCTGCAAATGGAAGGAGCTGAGTAATTCTCAAGGTCCATCTCAGGTCTAAACTGACTCCCAAATAAAGAAATGTGCTTGCAGGGTCTGCACAATGATTTGTCACTGGTTCTGGGGGGTGCTCCTTGTGCTGTGTAGCCCATCAGGAAAACACTAAAGAGCCACCTAATGACTTAATGGGCTTTAAAATGGGTGGCTAGGTTTTAATTTTCTCTGATAGCAAATTCCCTGAGGGAAAGTGTACTTTACGGTGGATAATAACCACATGGGATATTTCGATTGCTTCAGGGTATCTTATTTGGAAATCAGTTTTCAGTTACATTCCTCTAGTAATTTTTACTATCAGAACAAAATAAAAGCCCCCAAAGGAATGTTTATGCAGAGCTGAAATGTGTTGGAATGTCAAAAGTGTCTCACTAAGAGTTAAGCATCTGTAAATATTTGAAATAGAGTGAAATCACAAATACTGCTACTACTGATCTCTTTCACTTTTGATTAGAGGCCAAAAAGAACAAGCCAAATCTCCAGGAACACTTTTATATAAAACTGTTAACTCTATAGCCATGTCTAACGACTCAAATTATAAAAGAAAGTTGGGTGAAATGCATAATTCACCTATTCAAGTACACAGTCAGCTCTACACATGTGAAAACAGGTCTCGCAGAGAATGCTGAAGAGTAGTATTTTCCTGTCTGGTAAACTTAAATAGCAATATTATCACATAAAGACTAGGCTACTCAATAAAATAACGTCAGCCACTCTGCCTGAATTTTCTACCCCCACTCTTACCACATACATCATAGCTTTACGTATTTCTCTAGTTTTCTTTGGTTATGGATCTGACATCATGCTCCATGTTTTCGTTGCAACAACTTACTTCATCTGCTCTACAACACTGAAAGGTAACAATCGTTTGCTCTATTATAGGATGGTGGAAACTGAGGACCTAAGAAAACATGTGTGTGCTATTTAAACTGCTTTCCCTTCAAATGGCAAAGAACACTGACGGAAGACAGTTTTTGATTGTAGACATTCATTCATTCAGGAACTCATGCTATTCTTAATATACTCAACTCTACAGAAATCCTACCAATACAGCCCACTCTCCTCCTCTTAACCAGCTTTCAGTGGAGATGGGAATTTGAAGGAGTGATGAGTTCATTGCGTCCTCTCCTCCTTTCTTTGATTACCTCCCTGCCATCTTGCCTTTTCTGGGCTAAATGATTACACTTCCTTCCGTTTCTCTTTGGAACCATTTTCGAAAACAGCTCTTCAGGAGTGGAATCACAAATGAAAAACAGTATTTTCATACTGAAGAGTAAAACGAAAGGACTGCCAGAGCATTTTTACATTAGCACATGACATTTCTAATAATCTACATTGAAGGATTTTTTTTTTTTTTTTTTGCATCCTCCTAAGTGCCTCTTGAAAACCTCTGTGACATATGAGACAGCTACTGACTAATTTGTTCTGGCAGAAAAATGAGTTTAGTATTATTGAAAATATGTTTTCTATCACCAGATCTTGCTCAGGTCATTGAGTGGCTTTTCACTGGTGGAAGGGTGCAGGATTTATTTCCAATGAAACATTATGGAGAGAAGAAAAATAACATTTGACCTATCCCAACATTAGCAAAATGCAAATCACCGTCAGTTTTCCATAGGGTGATATTTTCATCCTTTGCATTTCTGTAGTTATGTATCAGTCTGAATATATTGAAGCAAAGTGAATGAAGGATCTACGAAAGACACGGTGAATAAGCAACTGTGCAAGGCTATCTTTAAACAGTTTTTAGCTTAGTGACTGAGATAATGCCATTTCTCTAGAGAAGATCTAAATATAGGCGAATAATGGATAGCAGTTTACCAGAAGCTATGTAGTGCCCTAAGTCAGCAGGGGCTGGGCGTTGAGTGGAGGAGGACTGCAATTTTGAGGTTGATTAAAGATGCAGTACTGACAGGTTCCAATGGGTGTATCAGGGTGGGGGAGGGGTGGCATCGCATTCTTTTTTTTCCTTCTCACTCAGAGGTGTGGGTAGCTTCAGTGTAAATTGCTGATGTGGGTGATTAGGATGTTAAGTGGGAGAAAAGACAGCTCTTCATTATTTTTCTGGAAATAAAGAGGGATAAAATCCAGCAATCATCAAGCCTTTTCATTTTCCTACAATTTGTCGGTGCAGTGAGGAGGCTGGCTTCCTTTCCACAGATGAGATTACTTCCTGCCGACATCAAGTGGGGGTAGGCTGGACCAATGTGTGAACAAGAAAATTGAGCTTGAAGGGTAGCTTTTGTTTTGATGTTTGCTAAATGTCTTTTCTTGTGTTAAAATTAGACTTATCACCTACTGGCAGCCACAGATTTTCATGTTGAGAATGCAAGGCAGATTTCTCTAGATAAATCTTCAGGTGCATAAACCGATCGTCAGTTTTGATGAAGAATTATGACTTCTTGGACTTTAGCTATGCAGCAGAGAAAAATCTGATAATTTAGCATAATGCTTGTGTAAGCTGTGCTAGAGAGTTATACGTAGTTGCTTTTATACTAACATAAACCTCTTTGGTCAAAATTATGCCAAGAATGCATATTTAATTAGAGTTTATAGATATCCAAAGAGGAAAAAATCCCCACAAAGTTTCCCTCACAGATGACCTTTATCAGGGATGCCTTGCCTGAGTTCCTTCAGATGCCTTAGGGCAAAATTTCAGCCCCAATAAAATGAGATGACATATGGCTGGTTATTCCACAAGATCACCATCTTTAGATTGAATTTAACTTTTTTTTCTTCAGAGGTAGAGCTTTATGGAGTTTTTGGGTTTTGGAGGTAACTGAATGGCACAGTGCCTCAGATTTATAATTTCAAATTAAAATCTGTCCTTCATATCTTTAGAGAAGTAACAAGCTTAATCTGTGGCGTTTAGTCATTGAAATTTGTCTTGACATTTTTGAAACACAGATCCCAATACTGAGATTGATTACTTTGCAACAGATTTGCAAAGAAGGTGACAGACCGCAAAAGAACTTCCAAACACGGGCAAAACTAGATGAGCCCAGGGGGAAGGGGAGGTAGACCTGAATGTCAAAAAACTCAGAAGTAAATACACCATTTTCCAGCTGTGTCTGTGTGAGGGCTTACCTTGCACACATTAATTAAACTCTTCCCTCTCTCATCATGCTTTGCCAGTTTATCCCTCAGCACTCTTGATTTAAGGAGAGAAAAACAACATTAAATGTAAAAGTAAGTTTTCTCACTAACAGCCCAAGAGGCACAGCTGGGTAGGCTGTGCAGGAGCATGTGGGCGTCTCCAGATCTGTCAGCTCAGGGCTTGTTTCCTAGCTCCCAGACCCTGACAGGATGCTCCGATGTGGTCTTAAGGACAAAGGGTATTTAAAAGTGTCCTTGCCATTGCAGGTGACCTGAGGTCTAGAAAAAAAAAATCCATCACCAGGATGAGATTTGTCAACAGGACCCCTCTAGCCGGCATACCCTCCTGGCTCCTGATGAAGGAGGACTATCCACAGTTGACCTTGCTAAGGGAACGAGGTAAAAACAGGGAAGCAGCCCAGGTCTGGTGGCTCACGCCTCTGATCCCAGCACTTTGGGAGGCTGAGGCGGGCGGATCGCCTGAGGTCAGGAGTTCAAGACCAGCCTGACCAAAGTGGAGAAACTGAATTTCTACTAAAAATACAAAATTACCCGGGTGTGGTGGCACATGCCTGTAATCCCAGCTACTCAGGAGGCTGACACAGGAGAATTGCTTGAACGCAGGAGGTAGAGGTTGCGGTGAGCTGACATCGAGCCATTGCAGTGCATCCTGGGCAACAAGAGTGAAACTTTGTCTCAAACAAACAAACAAAAAACAGAGAAGCAGGGTGATGACTGGAAGAAGCCAAAGCTTGTATCCCAAGCCTCAGATTGGAGTGGAGGCAGCTAGTAAAGACGTGAGAAGAATGGCAGTTTTGGTGTCAGAGAAACCTATGTTTGAATTCCGGTTCTGACACTCAGTAGCTCTTTGATCTTGGACAAATGGTTGAACATCTCTGTGCTTCTGTTACATCCATTAGAGAATGGAGACTATTATACCCACCGTTTCGGGTTATGGTGAAGTCTGAATGACATCATGTGTGATACACTTAGCATGGCTTTGGCTGGTAGTGAGGATTCAATGCCTTTTAATTCCTTTCTCTTCTCTCAGCTCTGTCTTTCCTCTTAGCATTGGAAAGAGTTCTATTTATTTATTTATTTTTGATAATGGTTTTTTAACTTAGCCTGTTAAAATTCATTTGTTTTTTTCTGAAATGGTACAATTTGAGTTTAGATAATAATGCTTCTTTATTTTAATTGATTTGTTTTTTTGAGACGGAGTGATATGGTTTGGCTGTGTCCCCACCCGAATCTCATCTTGAATTCCCACATGTTGTGGGAAATACCCAGTGGGAGGTAATCGAATCATGGGGGTAGGGCTTTGCTGTGCTGTTCTCATGATAGTGAATAAGTCTCACGAGATCTGATGGTTTTAAAAAGGGAAGTCTCCGTCTACAAGCACTCCTCTCTTTGCCTGCTGCCATCGATGTAAGATGTGACTTGCTCCTGCTTGGCTTCCACCATGATTGTGAGGCTTCCCCAGCCACGTGGAACTGTAAGTGCAATTAAGCCTCTTTCTTTTGTAAATTGCCCAGTGTTGAGTACGTCTTTATTAGCAGCGTGAAAACAGACTAATATACCGGGTCTCACTCTGTCTCCCAGGCGGGAGTGTAGTGGCACAATCTTGGCTCACTGCAGCCTCTGCCTCCCAGGTTCTAGAGATTCTCCTGCCTCAGCCTCCCAGGTAGCTGCGACCACTGGTGAGTGCCACCATGCTTGGCTAATTTTTTGTATTTTTAGTAGAGACGAAGTTTCACATGTTGGCCAGGCTGGTCTCAAACTCCTGACCTCAAGTGATCCACTTGCCTCAGCCTCCCAAAGTGCTGGGATTACAAGTGTGAGCCACCATGCCCAGCCTAACAATAATACTTCTTTAAATATCAATCAGGTATGAACTGTTTAATGACATCTAGAGTATAAGAATGTCATCTCTTTTTATGTTTTTGAAAAATAATCCAGTTTGAGCTTACACCTGCGGAGTTTGGCAGGCATGTCCAAAATTTATAGGTTTAGGGAGGCAAAGAGGAGGGATGGGGAAGCCCCTCCCATTTAGATCATACAGACATGCTAGCGGCTGATTTACTGCATATAAATGAAGAGGGGCCTGATCTCCAGCATTTACACCGCTGTTGCCCTTATTGTTCCTTTGCTTACTCGGAGCTGCTGGCTGGGGGCCCTCCTCTATCTACTGGCATCCTGTTCCACAGATTCTGCAATGAGAAGCCCACCACCCTCCTCCCCAGGTGCAACAGTCAGAATAAACGAGGCTGTGACATGATGACAAACACATCCTGCAGTTGACCCTTGAGAAACACAGAGGTTAGGGATGTCAATTCCTATGCAGTCAAAACTCCACATACAACTTTTGACTTCTCCAAAACTTAACTACTAATAGCCTACTGTTGGCCACAAGCCTTACTGATAACATAACAATATATTTTGTGTGTTAAACATATCATATACTACATTCTTACAAGATAAAAGAAAATGTTAAAATCATAAGGGATGCCGGGGTGGTGGTGGCTCATGCCTGTAAGCCCAGCACTTTGAGAGGCTGAGGCAGGTAGATCACTTGAGGCCAGGAGTTCAAGACTAGCCTGGCCAACATGGGAAAACCCTGTCTCTACTAAAAATACAAAAATTAGCTGGCTATGGTGGCCCATGCCTGTAATCCCAGCCACTCGGGAGGCTGAGGCATGAGAATCACTTGAACCTGGGAGGCGGAGGTTGCTGTGAGCCGAGATCATACCACTGCACTCCAGCCTGTGTGACAAAGTGAGTGAGACTCCATCTCAAAAGAAAAGAAAACCATAAGGGAGAGAAAATGTGTTTACTATTCATTAAGTGGAAGTGGATCAGCATGAAGTTCTTCATGCTCATTGTCTTGACATTGAATAGGCTGAGGAGGAGAAGAAGGAAAAAAAGGGGTTGTTCCTGATGTCTCAGGGATGGCAGAAACAGCGGAGGTGGGAGAGAAGGCAGAAACATTCAATGTCACTTTTCTAGAAAAAAAAAATCTGTGTTAAGTGGACTTGTGTAGCAGAAATGCATCGGTTCAAGGGTCAACTGTAGTTTAAATCAACAGATGTTTCTTTCCAAGCCGGCTTCTTTGCCGGGAGGCTTGCGGCAAGAGTACACATGGAGGCCCACATACCATATGTCTAGATATGTAACACTTACGAACCAGGGAACAAACTGTTAAATGAAATATACCCTCTTACCTTGAAAAATATACCTTGATAGCAACCTAGAAAATCAATCTGAGTTTATAATTCTGAGACTCCCTGAAGTTCTGTGCTGGAACGTGGCGGAGTAGAACACTACCTCCACACCTGTCCTTCTCCTGGACATCCTCCCCTGAGCATCCCAGCTCTGTAAGGTAGCCCTTGGCCACCCCTCAGGTGGAAGATGACTCCAAGGAAGAGTGGCATGCAGGCTCTGGAAGCAAGCTTGTGGACACTTGGGCAAGGAATTCTGAGGTCCTTTTTACCCAGACCACGGAGGAGAATTTGCAAATATGGAAACCAGAAATAATAAGGATCTAGTGTATTTTGTTTTGTTTGCCTGTTTCTTGTCAAAATTTACTGAGAGAAACTAACAATGGGGTGCACCAAAAGGGAAAAAATGGAGTTAACCCTTCCAACTGTCTCAGAGCAAAGGAACCCAAAATTTAACAACTCAGGGTCAGGTCACTTCTCTTCTGAGAAGCAGAAGGGATAATTCCTTTTCTCTTTTTGCTGATAGATCTTTGGGTGGGGTAGAGGGGAACAAACTAAGCACAGGCAATTTACATCACATTAGTGAGCATGGTGTCCCATGTGACTTATGACATGGACTGTACCCTTTAGCTAGTGCATTCAGAATCCTTGGCTCAGTAAGGGTGGATAGAGTGGGTAAGTTGTTATGACTTCCATTTTCAGATGAGGAAAGCAAGGAAGATTTAGCCAGGATCTGAGAAGAGAGAATGAAGAGATCTGGGGACTGGCCTTCTAAGTTCTTTCTCTCTTTCTCACTGCTTTGTGCTCCTAGGTGTAGCTGTCTCAGAGTCAAGGGGGAATCCTTTAAAACCATAGCAGTTAACCCAGCAGGAAGTTGTGAGCAGTCTAGCCTGCACTGCCATGCATAAAAAGCAACATAAGGTTTTATGTAATTGCTTGAGCATTCCTACCAAGAAATACCTTTTGCCCATTTTACTTGTATTTCTTTATTTGGTGATGTGACCTAGCTCTTGAAGTTTTAGAAAACCCTTCAGAGGCCATAGAATCACTTTTCTAGATAACCCACTTTGGGTCATGCAACTCATGATAGGCACAGAATGAGTAAGCAGAGCACCTGCCATAACCACTATTTCCATTGGAAGAAAATAAAATAGAACCTAAACAAGATAAAAAGAGGAGACTCCAAATGCTACTTTACCTATGGGAGTTTCTTTAATCTGTGTTTGTCATTTACAAATGTCTTTCCTTCATCCAAGGAATGACCGGCTTGCTATGGGCCAGACATTGTGTTGATGGCTATACATACAATTTCATCAAATCCTCAGATTATCCCTGTAAGGGTTGGTGGTGTCCTCTTCCCATACATGAAAAGGCTAAGGCTTAGAAGTTAATTAACACAGCAAAGGTTACACAGCTAACGAGTGGCTGAGCTTGGATTCAAATCGCCTCGGTCTACTCCTAAGGCCATGCCCTTATCAGTTACTATTCCGAGCACACTGGCAGGTTCATCATAGTGTCAGTATATACCTTGCAGGGCTGATGTGAAAATTAAAAGAGATGATATAGATGAAAAGTGTTGGACAAAACATAAAATCCTTACAAAGGTTCGCTGTGATTATTTCTCTTGGTTTTACGCAGGGCTCGCTCAGCTGTCCTTAGTGGCCATGTCTATATTAATCCCATAATTTATCCTTAAACCACCAAAGTCTTATTTGCCTGGCTTTTCCCGTAGCTGAAGGGAAACTGAAAATGTGCCTTTTGTAAGAAAGCCTTAACACCTGCTGCTAAAGGGCGCTAAACCATCTGGATCGTCAGAGGAGTATGGGCTCACTTACAAAAGACGTAGATTAATTTGGACATTGTTTCCCTACATAAACCAGGCATAAGGAGGCAAGCAACCCAGGGAAGGATAATCATGCTGAGAGTGGAAGCACTTATTAGAAATAATTACCACATAATTATCCACAACTTCCCTGGAGTCTGTAGCCTGTGGCTAGTCTTAGGAGGTGCCTCTTCCTTACCAAGTGCAAGGAGATGGAAGCACTTGATCAGGGCATGTGTCTGTGTCTTAGAGTTTGGGCACTGCCACCTGGGCCTACTTCTCACATAATGAAGCCTTCAACACTGACGGCTAAGGTACAGAACAGCTGTAGACTTTCTTCGGCTGGATCTACCACCCACCCCCTCCCTTTTTTAAGAGCACAATGTTGTTTTGCAAGTGTGTGAGTGTGACGCATCTGACTTCTTTCCTTACGAAAGTGTTTACTGAGCAATTAAATGTGGCACATGGGGGTTATGACATTTCTCTTCTCCCTGTGCCTCTGAGCTGTGTTTCCAAGCTGCCAGGCGGGCCCCATTGAAGATCAGTAACAACACTGAAAAGGAACAATGGCTATAAAAGCCTTGACAAGTACAGGGAGAGACCCAGGCACTTCCAAGAGGGGCATCGTTGCCCATAAGGTTAATCAATTCCCCTTGTTTTCATTCCAGCTCCGCATTTATCTTGGTGGCAGCAGCTGCAAATGTAAAATCAAACCTATAAACTGAGTCAACTGGAATTGTGTTTACCTGCTCAAGATGTATAAACGAGCTGTCCTCTGTCTTCTTAACTGGAATTTAAGGAGTATAGCAAAGCTCCGGCCTATAGGTCAGTGAGAGGCATGCTTTTGTGTGGTGTCCAGATATTATTTAGTTGTGTAGGATAGACAGTTGGGAAGAACTGCAGTCACAGTCTAGAATCTTACAGACTGTCATGACCATCATTGTTATTGTTATAGCTACCATTTACTGAGCCTTTATATATGACAAGCACTTTGTATGTATTACTATCTCATTCCTTCCTCTTAATAATGCTGCAAGATAGCTGATAGTATTTTTATCATATACAGGTGAGAAAACGGAGATGAAGTCACTTGCTTGTGGTTACTAGGTGCAAGTTTCTAGATTCAAACTGAGTCTGGCCCATGCTCTGAACCACTAGGGCTTAAGAAACCCAAACCTCCCTAGAAAATGCAGGTGCAGAGAACACAAGGGCTTGGGGAAACCCTAAAATCATCCTGAGTGATCGACCCACAATTTGAAATCTTTGTTTTCAGGAAAGCCAATCAGAGAAGAAGGCTTAACCAATCTCTTTGCAAACAGATTCGTTTGTCCACCTGTGATTATTCTCAATAGAAGAAAAGGGCTAAAAATATCACTTGCAGCAGTGAAGTGGCCTTATTTTGAAACTGAGTTTTCATAGAAGGAATCGAGCTAAAATGAGGTCATTAGGGTGGGCCCTATTCCAATGTCATTGGTGTCCTCATAAATAGATGAAATTGGGACATGGAGACAGACACAGGGAGGGAAGACACTGTGAAAAGACACAGAGAGAGCCCCTGAAGGCTGAAGCAGAGATTGGATTGATGCTGCCACAAGCCAAGGAACACCTGGGGATACCGGAAGCTAGAAGATGCGAGGAAGGATCCTTCCCCTCCAGGTTTCAGAGGGAACCTGGCCCTGCTGGCACTTTAATTTCAGACTTGCAGCCTCCAGAACTATGAGACAATAAATTTCTACTGTTTATAGCTGATCAGTTATAACACCCCTGGAAAACACATACCCCTGTTCTGTGTTCTATTCTGTTCTGTACCGTTTTGTTCTATTTTATTCTCTTTTGTTAATAGATTTCCAGGCTGGGCGCGATAGCTTACACCTGTAATCCCAGCATTTTGGGAGGCCAAGGCAGGTGGATAACTTGAGGTTAGAAGGTCAAGACCAGCCTGGCCAATATGGTGAAACTCCGTGTCTACTAAAAATACAAAAATTAGCTGGGTGTGGCGGCGGGTGCCCACAGTCCAGCCTGGGTGACATAGCAAGACTCTGCCTCAAAAATAAAATAAAATAAAATAAAGAGACTTCCCAATCTGCTAATTTTGAATGACATCAGCCTCTAGAGCTCAGCATTCACACCCTTTCCAAGTTAGCTCCAGTCTAATTTTCTAACCTCAGTAATAGTCAACCCTGACCCATCCTGAACACGCCTGGTGTCACACAGTCCATCAGTCTGAGAGCACAGCATCAACCTGAGTGCAAGTGGCCTGCTCAGTGCCTGTGCTGTCACCTTTCCCCTTAGAGGCTATTCATTGTTTAATGCCCAGCTTCAAGTCACCTCCTCCGACAGGATTCCCCTGGCTCCTTGGGCAGAGTCACTTGGTCCCTGTCCTCTGTTTCCCCCGATACTTTATCAGCCCCAATTATAGCACTTACATTGTGTGATAAGATCAATCTGTGTGTCCCCTTCATCCCCTCCCCACAACTAAACTTCAAGTTCCCTAAAGAAGACTATTTCTTCCCTAATTTTTTCTTTTCAATCAAGTGTCTAGCACAGAACCTGACACATGATAAACCCAAATACACGGTACCCCAAAGAGCTTAGTGCAGTTTTAAGTTTTAATAACTTCTTAAGTCTAAATGCTACAGACCTACAAAACTCATTTGAAAGCTTACTTCTTTTGACTCTGTTTTAATTATTTTAATGAATGTCATTGTAATTTTCTCTTCTGGTTAGTGCATGCCATATTTCACTCGGGAACTGAAGAAAATGAAAATTAAAACGTGTTATTCAACATTCACAGAGCTAAATAGTGTTAAATTAACTTAAACTTTCAAATAGTGTTCTTCTAAGTTGCAGCATTTATAGCCCTGAGGTTAGTAAAACTGCAGGAAGCCTTTTGGGACAACCTGTTTTTGAATAAATATCCTACAATATGGTTCATTCTGTGTTTACTGTTAAATTCAGTTTAGTTTTGTTTATTTTATTGAGACACAGTCTTGCTCTGTCACGAGACTGGAGTGCAGTGGTATGATCTTGGCTCACTGCAATTTCCGCCTCCTGGGTTCCAGTGATTCTCCTGCCTCAGCTTTCCAAGTAGCTGGGACTACAGGCACATGCCACCACGCCAGCTACTTTTTTGTATTTTTTAGTAGAGACAGGGTTTCACCATGTTGGCCAGGATGAATTCGATCTCTTGACCTCACGATCCACCCACCTCAGCCTCCCAAAGTGCTGGGAGCCACCGCCCCCGGCCTCAGTTTAGTTTTTAAGTGATTCCACGTGGGTGCAGGTATTCTTTGGCCAGTAGTTGTTCTTATACTTAGATTCAAGGAGCCCTTGTCCAGGATGCACACTTCAGAAGGCAAATTCCAAATTCCCTCCCCATATGGCACTGAGCCTACTTCAAGGGACTGTACACCAGTGGCAAGGTTGTCTGCTAATGTCTATGCTCCCATGGCTGAATACTGCTGACGCTGGTGTTCATACTCTTGGGCTCAAGAGGTGGCTGGGGAACAGCTGCTTCTAGGGAGCTGGACTGAGTGTCCACCATTGAACCAGAGCCCTGTGGGAAGACAGGAGGTGGCTGCAGACCAGGAACTAGAAACCACCTCTCTCTGCACCACCATATTTAAGAGCAGATCATCCAAAGTTTCAATCCAGCATGTGATGTCAATTCCCAAGGTATATTTGTCTAGATAGGATGGTAGAATGCATTGTACTTAATCATTTGTTAACTTTGCTTATAACTTTTAAATATTTAGGTAGATACCTGGCATACAAACCTCTATTTGTACTCTTGCCCTGGGTCCTACAAATATTAAAGGTGGGTGGATTTTGGCCTCAAAGAAAAATTATTTTCCCACACAGATTTTTCGCCATAAAGAGATTGGTGGGTAGGAAGTAATTCAATATGGAAGGTATGATAGCAAAGAATGACTGCAATCACTGAAGACACACTCTGTGCTGGGTGATTTACACATTGTTTTCCAGTTTGTCCTCACAACAACCCAATAAAGTAGGTACTTAGGAGAAAACGGATATTCAGTGACATTAGTTTGTTCCAGCTCACAAAACTAGTGCTTTAGTTAGCCTTCGTGGCATAACGAACTACGGGAAACTGAAAGTGACTTAAAACAATTTTTCCCCCTGACTGTCGGGTTGGCTGGGCTGCTCTACTGTGGGTTTCCCTAGGCTCACTCCTGCAGCTAGCTGTGAGGGGATCTGGGGTGGGGGGCAGTGCAGAAGGTTCCCCATGGCCTCTCCCACTTGTCTGGCAGTTGACGCTGCTGTTGCTGATAATGATGACTTTCCTTTATTTTGTGTTAGCTACTGGCCATTGCAACCTCCTTGCCTTTTTTAGTTTTTGCTTCCGTACTGTCTGCCTTAATGCCCAGCACTCGGTGCTGGTTAATAATAGGCATTCAGGTAGCTGACAAGCAATGTGACCCTGGATGGGTTGCCTAACCTCACTTAGTTTGTGTTCCCCACTTGCAAAATGGGTATAATGGTACAGAACACATCGGGTGGCTCTGAGACTCCAACGCAGCGATGCAGGAGAGAGTGCTTGGCAGGACAGTGGTACTTGGTGCACACTTACTGCTAGTGCAGCTGGAATGTAGACCACCAATGAATGTGTGTTGCCTTTTTAACAGTGGAGTCAAACACCATGCGCTTTCCAAATTTAAATTCCGGGCTTGCAAGTAAGTCTTAGAGTGCAGAAATAATTTCAAAATACAGGGCTGAAATTCTAAGAAAGCAACTCGTGGGAGACAAAAACAAAACAAAACAAAACAAAGGGACAAAACAACCTGAATTGCACCACAGCTGATGATCTTTATCAATTTTTAAGATTCCACCCTGGGAATCCACCCTGGGGCTGCTCGCTTCTTCCTGCACGGGGAGCGTTGACTCGGTGGGGCCAGGTGCGCACCAAGCGCTGACAGGTGCGGCTGACTTGGTGCACTGATTCTGGGGCCAGGAGGTAGGGAAGTCACGTAGCTCTCTCCCTGTAGGTCTGGGTCATGTGATCCTACAGGAGCACTTAAAGGCGCGAGTTCTGCGGGATGCTCGTGATTGGGTGGGGCTGCCTCACTTCTGCCGGACTTGGGAAGCGCTGTCAGGACAACCGGCTGGGGCCCGTCTGCACTGCGGCTCAGGGAGAAGCACTGACTGCACCCGCCGCGTAAGTCCCCGGGTCCCTCGGACGGACGTAGGGAGCGCAGAGCAGGTGGTCTCAAAAGCTCTCAGCACCAAGAGGACAGAAAGCGCCGTGGGGTGAGATTAGAATGGGGTAGTCGTGGCCAACTCAAAGTTTTCAAATTGGAGCATTGGGGATGGACTACGTGCCCCCAGCCGAGGGAATACTCTTCCAGGCTAGAAGGCGCCTCCAAATCCAGGAGTCCCTCCAGGGAAGTGCGAAGCTGTGGGGTCCTCCACCGCTCTTAGTGTGGGAGGGTGGGGGTGCAGGACACTTTCCCTTCCTCCCTCAAGGCGTCTTTTGGGAATGTGTTGACTTCATGGGTTCTCAGAAGCAAGAGAAGCAGAAAATGTCTTCTATTTGAAGGTGCCCAAAGCAGGGGAAACTTGACTTTAACCTAGCAAGGAAAACACATAAGATTTTTATTCTTGGAATGTAGGATTAGGAGAAACCAAGGGCACAGGAGACAGGTGGAAGCAGCTTCCTGCGAAGTGCAGATCAGTTTCGTAATACAGAAGCAAAAGGACTTTGGAATATTAATGTATTTAAATCCCAGCTCTGGCCTTGGCTAGTTGGTGATCTTGGGCAAATTATTTAACCCTACTAAACCTCAGTCTTTCCATCTGAAAAGTGGAGCCAATAAGTTTTTCTTTTTAAATAACTGTCTTATTAGAAATGGAAATAACATATAGAAAACACCTACCTAGCCCAGGACTTGGCTTCTCAGCTAAGTGTAATTTTCCTCATCAGTTGTAATTGATGATGAAGTCTATGGTGAAGACAGAAGAAAATAATGTTTGAAACTCTGGCCATATAATGTCTGTGGTTATGCATGACCCATATGGAGTCACCTCTGAGTCCCTCCACCTTCACTGCAACCCCAGTGAGTCCCAAGCAAGGTGCTTGGTTTTTGGAGCAGGACAATTCTGTGTAATTTCTGGTTCCAGTATCCGCTACTTGGATGACATCAGGGACGTTATTTATCTTTCACAGCCTCAGTTTTGGCATCAGTAAAAGAAGCAGCTGCGCCTCAGTATTTGCCTTTCCCTTCCTTGCTTAAACATACAAATCTTTTTTTTAAATTTGATTTGGGATGAGTAAAAAGGATGTAAGCAGAATAAAAAGTCCACTGAGAATGTATTTCATGAACTTGATAAATAACTTTTCAGAAAGTTGTCCAAAAGGAGAATTGGAGCACTTATGGAAAAGTACACTGCACTGGCTTTGTTGGCATGTGAGAGTCTGCATGGTCGTCAAGACCCTTTGGTTAACTGGACATTCTGGATATGTACCTCCTGCTACTCCACGTACAGGGGAAACCCTTTATAATGTAGTGTCGGTGTCCTTAACAAGAAGCTGTTTTAGTAATCTTTTATAGGAGTTGACTGGGAGGGGCAATTGGTCCCCAAATTTATATAAATCCAGTCTGTAAATCAATTTATAGTGGGATTCTGCTAGCATGATTTTACAGCCTGAGAAATAGGTGGGTTTTGACTAACAGGTTGAGTGACTTAGAAGAGTGTTAAGAAAGTCCACTGGGTTTACCAGTTCATTCCCCACAAAAAATAAAAAGAAGCAAATTATGCAACAATTTTAAAAAGGAGTTGTTTTTGTTTTGGGAAGCATCTAATTTGTCAGGGGAAACACTGAGTGTTGAATACTGCCCTGAGATGCACAGAACTAAGACGATGAGCAGGAAAAACTCAAGTATTGCCTCAGGTGTCATCAGATACCTGTTGGTTAGCACCCAAATACTCAAGGTAAATAGGGAATGACCCATTCTTTATTTTTTGAGATGAAGTCTCACTTTGTCATCGAGGCTGGAGTGCAGTGGCACCATCTCAGCTCACTACAACCTCTGTCTCCTGGGTTCAAGTGATTCTCATGTCTCAGCCTCCTGAGTAGCTGGAATTACAGGTGCACACCACACCCGGCTAATTTTTGTATCTTTGGTAGACAAGGGGTTTTGCCATGTTGTCCAGGCTGGTCTTGAACTCCTGACCTCAAGTGATTTTCCCATCTCGTCCTTCCGAAGTGCTGGGATTACAGGTACGAGCCATTGTGCCTGGCCAGTGACTCCTCAATAGGGAGTATGGTTCACTAAAGAGCAAACATGATTATTTTAGTTTAACATTTCAATAGCTGTATAATATGGGATTTTCATTGACTGAACTAAGAACATTTAAAAGATGTAGGCAAGCCTCTCATAATTAGAAAGATACCTCTAGAACAATGACTCATTAATGTCTATGTTGACTTGGGAGAGAGGTAAGCTGGGCAAAAAGCTAAGAACTTTTTCCTGGTGAAAACAGTAATGGAGTTTGAACTTTTATGCTATATTTTCAAGTTCAAAGATGTAAACTTTAATAGACAGGTCACCAGACAGCTATCACAGCTTATCTGAACTGGAACCAGGGCATTGAGATTTCTGTCCCTTCAGAGATGCTGCAGGTATAACCTTGAACATGAAATCACATGCTTTCATTGCTTTAACTCAGACCCTGGGGTGAAGGACATGGTGGCGGCGGTGAAAAGAGGGGGAAGGACTGTGTCCTTAGATCTTGGATCCTGAAAAAGCAAACTCTTAGCAGCTTATCTTTCCAATACAGCTGGGACTTATCTCTTAACTTTTCCCTCTAGTCTGATTCTAGTTAGCGGCTGTCTTTAAATTGCTTAGAGTTGTTTACAGGCCAAAATATTTACTTAGAACCCTAGGGCTAGCCCTTCCTCTTTTCTTTCTTGAGACTCTGTATCCTATTACCCCTCTTTCAAAAAGACCGCTTGACATAGCCTTTTGTACCTGTATGATTCTCAGGAGAGAATGTAACTCAGCTCCCAAGCAATTCATTTTCTCATTTATTCATTTAACTAATGTTTTTCCAAGTGTTTAATTATGAAAAGGTTTGAACATTCAGAAAAGTCAAGAGAGCTTTGCAATCTAGAATCTACCTAGATTCTATTATTGGTTAGAAGCTAGGGTATGGATTTCAATTGATTAATCAACTGGCATTGATTAGTTCCTACTGTTTGCCTAGAGCTTGGCTCAGCAAAGCTGTAAAAACATAAAAGGTAGGGTAGGGTTAAGGAACAAAGAGTGTTGATTTGGCAGAGCGTAGGCTTAGAGTTTGTGAAGAGATCATGTAACTTTGGTTAGAAAAGTTACGTTGGAGTTGTATGGTGTAGGACATTGAATTTCACTGTAGAAAGTTTGTACTTGATCCTGGTTGGAGGTGGGAGTCATTAAAGGCATGGGAGGAAGGGAGTGCCTTGTGTTTTAGAAAACTGATTGCAGCATCGACATTAGGCTAAATTGGAAGGGAAAGGACTTGAAGTCTGAGATGTGTTAGCTTTGTAAATGTCTCAGGGCAAGTAAGGATTGAACTGTGAATAGAATGGAAAAAAGGAAGTAGGATGGCACTTGGTGACAGATTTAACTTGAGGATTTATGGTTTTAGAACTCAGGCATCTGCGATGATAATGGAGCATTATTAAGCATCTGGAAGTTGCTGGGCGTAGTGGCTCACATCTATAATCCCAGCACTTTGGGAGGCTGAGGTGGGCAGATCACCTGAGATCAGGAGTTCGAGACCAGCCCATCTCTACAAAAAATAGAAAAATTAGCTGAGCTTGGTGGCACATGCTGTAATCCCAGCTACCCAGGAGGCTGAGGCAGGAGAATCACTGGAACCCAGGAGGCAGAGGCTGCAGTGAGCCAAGATCGCATCACTACACTCCAGCCTGGGCAACAGAGCAAAGCTCTGTCTCAAAAATAAATAAATAAAATCTGGAAGTCATAGAGGGAGGAAGTTTGAGGAGAATGACGATGTTCTGTTACAGTCTGTGGGTTTGAAGGATGGATTGATTATCCATGTGGGAGTGACAGCTGATAGTGCTGATAGAGTCCTGAAATTCCCAATAGCAATGTTGGGACTGAGCAAACATTTGGACTAGCAATTAACACTCAAGGGGTGGTTGAATGAGAATGTATGGAAGGAGAAAAAAGAAAGATAAGGCCTTGAAGAAAATCTGAATATATGGAGTTCTTGAAACAAAAAATAAATACAAGTGTTCAATGACCTGTTAGTATTTTAATGGCTGTTATCTACAATGTTATTGTAGCTGCAGTTCTCCTTAGTAACTGACAACAGTCCCTGACTAAAGGACCATATCCGCGCTAGTAAAGTGAAGTAAGTCTTTCCTGTTCCCACTGTGGGAAGTGCAGGGGGTAAGGTGAGGCAGGGGGAAGAAAAAAAGTTAAATAACTTTTTATCTAGGACTTTTAGAGCATACAGTGCTTTTCCAGGTAACCCATTTCCAGATTGGAAGCCAGGTAATTTAATGAACTTGTCTATCTTTTCACAAGGCAACATCTATTTAATCTGGGAGTGGTGACAACCCGTCCTGATGGTGGCAATATTTTCCAAACCAAACCTCTAGTGTAACACATATTCTGGACCATGGTCATCAAGCCTTTATACAACTATGTAGTCATCAAGACTCCTTTCTTTCCACCTGATTTTTTATTTTTATTTTTCTCTGGTACTTGATTCAGGACCTTTCTACCTTAGTACTTTAGTACCTGCTCTATATGCAGTATAAATACTCAGCTCTGTGAACTCACTTATTATAATGACCACTGGGACGGCAAAGGAATTTAGAGGTAAAGGAGTTTAGAGTCATTTAGCATCTTCTCTGTTGCTAGGGACTGTTCCAAGGTCTCAAGTAGAAAGTGAGGGCAGAGACTGTTTTGTCTCTCTGCAGGTCCTGAAGTGTGTATACGTATACATAGAATCTCTCGTATCCCTCACTAGAACAATGAAAGAGTGTGATTCTACTCAGAATGCAAGTCGTTTGTCTAAGAGTACAGAGTTCTTAAGTGGCAGAAGCCACAGTTGAAGCTGTGAGGGCAGATTTGTATTTATTTTTTAATTTTTGAAATGGAATCTCTGTTGCCTAGGCTGGAGTGCAGCAGGGTGATCTTGACTCACTTCAATCTCCACCTCCTGGGTTCAAACGATTCTCTTGCTTCAGCCTCCTGAATAGCTGGGACTACAGGCATGCACCACCATGCCTGGCTAATTTTTACATTTTTAGTAGAGATGAGATTTCACTATGTTAGGCAGGCTGGTCTCGAACTTCTGACCTTGTGATCTGCCCGCCTCAGCCTCCCAAAGTGCTGGGATTACAGGCATGAGCCACCATGCCCGGGCTGAGGGCATACTTGAAATCTTTCATGCTATTCCCACTGGACTGCATTGCCCTCCAAGATACTACTGACTGCATGCTAGGCACTGTGTTAGGTGTTACCACATGTAGGCTCTTTACTGTGGCCCCTGTTTTGGGAAGGTGATCAGCAGGGAAGCTCAAAGCACATTGCACAATTGGTTATTACTGGCGGGGTGTCTGCCTTCTGGTCTTGCCTTGTTTTCACTCAACTTCTTGAACTCTACAGGAAGGGGCAGCCTCTCTAAGAAATGCCAGCCCCTAAAACTTATGAAAAGATCATACAACCTTCCTAC
This sequence comes from Alouatta palliata, assembly GCA_004027835.1. Lineage (NCBI taxonomy): Eukaryota > Metazoa > Chordata > Mammalia > Primates > Atelidae > Alouatta > Alouatta palliata. The sequence goes on along the minus strand of PVKV010014187.1, from coordinate 16,877 downwards.
TTTCCTGAGTTCAACAACCACTTCATTCATTCATTCTTAAGATCATGCCTTCAATCCCTGGCTGATTTAAGGGTGAAGTGGAGAAAAACTCTTTTTGCTTGTATGTTTATTTCATCAATATTCTGCCCTCCTTCATTGTCTCACAGTTGTGCCTGTCTAAGGTCACTTTTTGCTTTTTTCTTAATATCCATTCCTGGTGACTCTTTGGAGAGAGGGTGTGACAGAATGTGGAGCCTAGAGCAAGATTACCCCCAGTTGACTCTGGAAGCGGTAAGAATTATGCTGGTTCCTCAAGGCTTTTTTCCCAAAGTTAGAAGAATCAAGTTGTGTAGTAATAGGATTTGCATTGTGAATGTGGTCATCCTCCAGAGAGGACTTTACTAAGTGCAGTGTTTATTTGTAGTGGGGCAGAGAACTGCATTCCTCATGCATTATGACAGTACTTAGGGTTTATTGGTTTTCATGAATGTCTCTTTGCTGGAATGAGGGCTCCTTGAAGGTAGATGCTGTCCCCTTTTCATCTTTAACTCCACAAGTTTTAGCGAAGTAAATCTCTAAAGAGTTGAGTTCTGTTAAAGGAGGGAAAACTATTTGTATAGAAGACTGTGGGTAGAAGTCTGTATGTTTGTTTGTCTGATTTGAGACAGGGTCTTGCCACATTACATAGGCTGGTCTTGAACTCCTAGACTGAAATAACCCTCCCACCTTGGCCTCCTAAAGTGCTGGGATTAAGGCGTGAGCCACTGTGCCCAGCCGAGGCCTTCTAATTTGAATGTATCAAGAAATGTGATTGGTTAGTGCTGAGGGAGGGTAGGTAGGTTGCAGGGAAAGGCCTGGCTAGGGAAAAGCTCATAAGCAACAAGAAATGTAGAAAGTGAAATAAAGATGAAGCCATGCTGAGTCCTATGCAGATCCCAGGAAATATCTCCTTTGTATTTGACACAAGGGGAAATGGCAGCTGTAGCTAATTCTGAAAATGGAAAATGTTCCTGCCTGGGTTACTTGAGGAAGATTATCATTAGCAATCATCCAGTCAAGCGGAAATAATTTGTTTTGTTTTATTTTCTCCCCTCCTAAGTATTGGCCTGTTGGTAGAATTAAGTTGGCTGGCAGGAGAATGAACCGCCTGTGCTGCCGGGACACAGGAGCTTTCTGAGCTGGCAGACTGCACCCTCCACGTGAAGCCATGACTCTTTCCACCATTCATGTGTATACATGTGCCTGAACATTGGTGTCTGCATAATCTGAGAATTTTGTTTCAGAGAAAAATTGCTGGAAGCCACTGATTTGGAATTTGTTGATAGGATTTTTTTTTAAATCCATGTTCAAAAACCATGTAATTTATTAACTTTCGTAGCCCCCCCCCCAAAAAAAAGCCTTTCTTGTGTTTCTTAGGTTGTCTCATGAACAGTGACAGAAATGTGTAGGTTCGCAGCACCCAGAGCAGATGTGGAAGTTCTTTCATCAGGGAGCTTGCATGAATCGGCACTGTGACTCAAAGCCTGCCGTAGTTTTAGCCTGATCTCCTTGGCTGCATTTTTACAATCTTAGACAGTCCAAGCTGAGAGGGATTTTGGGAATTCTATAGACCATCTAATCCCCAGAATTTACCAATGAAGGAACTGAAGTCCAAGGGGAGAAGTGAATCGGCTTGCCCAAGGAAATACACGTTGACAAAGTGAAGACTCGAACTTTCTGCCTTGTACACTCAGGAATTGTGGCAGAGCCTTTCCTGCTTGTATTAGCATATGACATACTATAGAGAGCCCACAGCCATCCTCTGTGGTCTGGCTTTATTGTCTTTTCTCTATTTTTTAGTCTCCCTTCTACCTTCTCTCAGTACACTTTTCAAGTGGGATGGATGTTGAAAGCCACTAGAACATGAGAAATACATGTGTAATGACACAAAGTTAGGTTTGTTAGCTTTATGTGCAGTAAAAGAGGGCACATACCCATGGGATGGAAGAAGAGGGAAGAGGCATCTGAAAGATTTGGCCTGTGCTTGAACGAGTCAAAGGAGGGATCAGGGAAGAGGAACCCGTTGGATTAGCTGCCACCAAGTGCCCATGGCAGCTTAGGAACTTACTGTCAGCAGTTTCTGTTCAGGAGGTAGAAGGAACAAAGTGATATTACTGGTAAGAAAACAGCAATTGTTTGGAAAAAAGGACTGTCCATCATAATGCAGCTGTAGAGTGGCTTTGGGTATATAGAAACACTGTCAGTGTTCTGTTGGGCGCATCTTAGGCTGATGAGCAGCAGAGCTGATTTTCACACTCTGGGATCTGGGTCTCTCTTTCTTGGTTAATGGCACCACCATCCACTCACCCAGCCATCTAAGTCACATCTGGGATCATTCTAGATTCTTTATTTCAACTCTAATATATAATCACAAGTTTTTTCCAATTTTACTTTCTAATTCTTTTTCTTCTTATCATTGTTTGGAGATGGAGTCTCATGCTGTCGTCCAGACTGGAATACAGTGGTGTGATCTTGGCTCACTGGAAACTCCACCTATGGGGTTCAGGCAATCCTCCTGCCTCAGCCTCCTGAGTAGCTGGGATCACAGGCACACACCACCAAGCCTGGCTAATTTTTGTATTTTTAGTAGAGACAGGGTTTTGTCGTGTTGGCCAGGCTGGTATGGAACTCCTGACTTCAGGTGATCTACCCACCTCAGCCTCCCAAAGTGCTGGGATTACAGGTGTGAGCTGCTGCACCCAGCCAACCTTGTAATTTTAAGTCTGGCCTCTCCATGCTATTGTTACTATTTTCCTGCCCTAGTTCAAACTCCCATCATCTTTATCCTAGATTATTGTGAAACATATTAACTGGCCTTCCTGCCTTCTGTCTTTCTGGCTTAAGTCCATCCTTACATTAATGTTGATAGTAGTGTTCTCAAATTGTAAAGCCCTTCAGTAGTTCCTAGTCACTAGAGGATGAAGATTCCTAGCATATCTAGAAAACTCCCTGATCAACTCTCTATTAACTTCTCTAGATTCTATCCTATTTCTCTACTTCCTACTTAAGCTCTTCTTGCTTTTCTCCTGCCTCTGTATTGGTTTTCTATTGCTGCATAACAGATTTTTAAATGGTATAAATTCCATGACCTCTCAAAATAGTGATATAGGTGTTAAGAAGAAATTATTTGTGCAGATAGTGAGGGTACAGGAGTCCTCGGTAAGGATTTCCTTTTAATGAAAAGCAGCCCCCAGATCGTTTTCTTTTCTAACAAAGAGCAGCCTGCCTATAAAACTGAGCTGTACACATAAACGAGCAAGCTGGAAGCTTGCATGAGTGAATGCCGGCAGTTGTGCCAATAGGAAAAGGCTACCTGGGACTAGGCATGTTCAAAATGGCCCCTCCGTCTTCCCTTTTCCTTTCCAACCACGTGTGCAGTAGGGAGCCGACAATGTGGTGCTGGCCAAGTGGAAAACCCATTTGCATAATAAAGTTACGGTGAGGTGGCCAGCTTCCCTGCGTGCTATGTAAATATCACACCTGGTCCAGCCAATCTGTGGTCAATCTGTCTCTATATAAAACAGACACTGCCTCCTCAAGCCTGTCTGTAAAATCCAGTGCACTTCGCAGAGGGCCAGATTTCCCATTCAGTCACCCCTCTCTGTTGCAAAAGAGAGAGCTGTTTTCCTTTCTCTTTCTTTTGCCTATTAAACCTCTGCTCCACTCACTCCTTGTGTGTTTCCATGTCCTTAATCTCAGCCCAAGATGGTGAACCCCAGTTATTTACCCCAGATGATGATGCCCCCTCAATAGGAGAGACAGCAGCAAATGAGAAAAGTATTGAGGGATTCATTTAATTAGGAGTTAAAGTCAAGGTTGGAAACTAGTTTGGAGGTTTGCAGTAGTCCAGGCAAGTGACAATAAGAAACTGGATTAGCCCCTGAGAGTAGGTTTAGAGAGGAGAAGGTGGTTTTGAAAAACATCTAGGAGACTGAAGTGGTGATTGATTGGCTGTGGGAATGCAGGGCCAGAGAAAAATGGATAAATCAAGAAGACATTCTGGATTTCTCGCTTTAGTACTTGAGTTTATGGGAGTATTTCCAACCAAGACAAAAAATAGGGAAGTAAGGACAAGTTTAGGGAAGGAGATAATAAGTTTAGTTTTCGAGTTCTGCTGAACTACTACTGATTTTTGTTACTATAATAAAAGTAATAATTCTCATGATAAAAAATTTTAGTCATCTTCTCCACCCCTCCCCATCCTTGTCTTATCTCTGAGACCTCCTCTCATACTTTTACCTGTTGGTTCTAGCCTTCAATTCCAAATTCCCAAGTAATCTGCCTAATCTATTTCTTGATTATTGGTTTAGAGTCACACTTTTTATTTGAGGTATTTTCTATTGACTTAACAAGGTAAGATTTTATCACTTTTACACACATTACCTCCTCACTTTCCTACTCTTCATCCTGTCCAAATGGTGATCTAATTTTCTTTTTTGCTAAATCAATATCTAATGTTTATTAAATAAATATTGCTCACTGCTGAGCCAAGTAGTATACTATAATTGCAATCCATGTCATGTACAGTTTTATTTTCTTCATAAAATTAAAAATTGCCTCTTTGGATTGTTCTGTTTTCCCTATCACTATAATAACTTCTGTCCAAACTTGCTGACAGAACTGTAGTATCCATGATGATAGGATATTTTACAAAAGCTCATGCAGTAGTCAATTACAGATAAATTTCTTGAGGACATCTCATGTGGATCCCTCTGTCTTACTGCTCCAATATGCACTGGCGGCTCTTTAGATCTAGCTGTGACTCTGTGATTTCACTTCCCATCTTCAGTCCTAGTTCCCCTGTTACTGGGCTCCCATGTCTTCCTCTTTCTTGGTTTTCATCCTTGTTTTGGTGGACCACATTTTCCAGTAGCTTTCTGAGAAGTGGTATATGAGGAACATTACATAAAAATCTGGCTGGTTCCCAAGTTGCATATGAGGTGAAAAAAAATTAAAAAGTCAAAATATAACTGGGTGTGGTAGCTCACACCTGTAACTGCAGCATTGGGGAGGCTAAGGCAGGAGGATCGCTTGAGCCCATAAGCTAGAAGCTGAAGTGAGCTGTGATTGCACAATGGTACTGCCACTGTAGCCTGGGTGACAGAGTGAGACCCTATATCTTTAAAAAATATATATATGTTTTTGAATATTTAATTATGATTGGTATTTTGGCTGTGTAAACAATTTGAAAATAATTTTTCTCAGAAATTTGAAAGGATTTTTTTTTCCAATATCTTTTAGCTACTGCTAGGTGCTGCTATTGAAAAGTATAATACCATTTTGGTTCTTGCTTCTTTTTATGTGATACCATTCTCTCTTTTTTCTCTCTGGAAAGTTTCTAATAGTCACTTTATTTCTGAAATATGTTCTTTTTTTCATTTTTTGATCTGGGAAATTGATGGTTCCTTTAAATCTGAAAAATCATATCTATACCTCTGCAAATGTTTTTGTACTATTTCTTTGATAACTTCTTACCCTGAATTTTTTTTAGACAAGGTCTCTTTCTGTCATCTAGGCTGGAGTGGAGTGGTGCAATCATGGCTCACTGGAGCCTTGACCTCCTGGGGCTCAAGTGATCCTCCCATCTCAGCCTCCCAAGTAGCTGGGATCACAGGTGTGTGCCACCATGCCTGGCTAATGTTTTAAACATTTTTTGTAGAAGTGAAATCTCATTATGTTGCCCAGGCTGAACTCAAACTCCTGGTCTCAAGCTATCCTTCTGTCTTGGTCTCCCAAAGTTCTGGGATTACAGGCATGAGCCACACGATCTCCCCTGAATTTTATCTGCCATCATTTTCTGGAACTTCCATTAGTCAGATTCTGGTCTTCTGAAACCAGTCTTTGAATTTTCTTATATTTTTTCTTCCTATTTTTAAAAGTTCTGTTCTCTTTCAATTATATTTTCTGTCAGATTTCTATGACTTCATTGCACTGTCCTTTTATCAAATCTTAAAATTTCTACGATTTTTAATTTTCAGAAGCATGTTCTTCTTTATTGTGTTTATTGAATGCAATATCTTCTCTTATCTCCTTAAAGACATTTTGTTTTTTGGAGAGTTATTCTGCTTCATACATTGCTATTTCTTGTGTGTTTTTATTTTCATGCAGTTTATTTTGGATTTTCTACCAAGTTGTAGGCTTTCCTCAAATGTCCAATGGTTCCTTGATATCTGTTTACATATTAAGTGTGAGAAACTAAATTGTTGGTTAGACACTGCATTGTGTTGAAGGAATTTCTCAGCCGTTAACTGGCTCCCTGCAGTTGATTGGTGAATCCAACACACTTCATTAGAGGATCCTACATTACAGTATGTGTAGGTTCTTTCTCTAAGATAATGCAGTTATTGGAAAGAAGAATCCTTCAGTTTTCTGCAGAGGCTGAAGAATGAAGGCATATTATCCTTACTGCCAACATTCTCACTGCTGAGTGTTCAAGGGGCTGGGGTCTGTCAGAGTGTAGACTAGGAGTTTTCTGTAGGATATCGCTCACCCAACTTTCACTTTTTCTTATATTCCCAAGTTTAGAGCATCCCTGCTGAAAATGTCCAAATAATGAATTTTCTACAGAATAAGTCTCTCACTCTTTTAGATTTGGGGGGAGCGGGGCTTGAGGCTCTAAATCCTGTTGTAGACTCGAACCAATTCCTCTATTTTCAGCCCCATATTTCACTTTGCCTTCTACAGTATCCAGTACTTACCATTTTGACACTTTCTGTAGTTGTGTGGTGTTGAATTAGCTTATTTCTCGGTTACATTCTGCTTTCATTCTCTGCAAACTATCTGTTCACTTTCCATCTAAGCATGTTTTTGCTTTCAGAAACTGCTGACAGAGAAATAATAGAGGGTGTTCAGTGGCTTATGAAGCAGATGAATCAGTTGGTGGGCTTTTTCTTTGTCTCCACCTTGGATACTATATGCAATGGATTTTGAAATACCTAACGAGGGAATGCAGTGACTTCCTTGCCTTTGGATTAGCTGTGTGAAAACATTTTGGCTGGTTTGGTTTGAGAAATCATTTCTCATGTTCCACTCTCTCTTTGATCTGCCCCATTTACTCTTATCTCTCCCATTCTCTTGGGTGTTGGCGTTTATAACTTAAAAAGTCTTTTCTCATTTTAGAGAGGTTTCATGAGGGGACAGAAATTAACAAATGTGTCCAATTCACCATGTTTCAGCAGAAGAATTAAATACCATTTTGACATGTTGAGTTTCATATACCCATGGGGCATCTGGTAAAACTGTTAGGCAGGCAGTTGGATAGATGAGGCAGAAACTTTTGAGAGGCATTCTCATTTTAAGTGGAGTCCATGGAAAGTGCTGGTTAAAGTGATGAGACTACTCTTTACTGTGTGGAAGTGTGATAAGCTGTGAACCAAGGATAGAATCCTAGAAGAATTCTAGAAGATCCATGAAAACACAAATTACAGAAGGCAAGGAGGCATCACTAAATTTACCAAAGGGGCAATTCCAGCATGTCAGAAAGGTCAGTAAAGATAAAGACAGTTTTTTCTTTTGAATTTAGAAATACGGAGATTATTAATGATTTTAGCAAGATGATGTGCACAGAAGTCAGAATGCATTAAGAGAATGAAAACAGTTTTTTGTTTTGTTTTGTTTTGTTTTCAGAAACCGCTGACAGAGCAATAATAGAGGGTGTTCAGTGGTTTCTGAAGCAGATGCACCAGTCAGTGGACTCTTTCTGTTGCCTCCACCTTGGATGCCATAGGCAATGGACTTCGAAATACCTAATGAGGGAATGCAGTGACTTCCTTGCCTTTAGATTAGCTGTATAAAGTCATTTTGGCTGGTTTGGTTTGAGAGATCATTTCTCATGTTCCACTCTCTTTTCAGGGTTGGTGTGAGCAAGCCAGACTGTATGGGGCTTTAAATTCTGGATATGACTGATGAAGCTGATACTGTTAACCATGCCTTTCTTCAGTTGTATATGTGATTAAATGTTAGCAAGAATATAGAGATAGTGGAGTGTAGGGGTTACACTAGAATAAAACCTAAATTCCGTTTTTGAAGTCTCTGAGGGAACCAAAAACACAGCACTTTGTCTCCTTTAGTTCTGAAGAAATTAAGAAATAAGACACAAGAGCAAGGCAGGGGGACAGCAAAACATCAGCTTGATTAGCAAGGGAGGCTGAGCTAGAATGGTGCTTTGCCTTTTGGGCAAATGGGCTTCCTATGACTGATGCCCAAGTTGAGCAGACATGCTCAGCAATCCTCAGGTCCACACAGGGTGGACAGAGAAAAGCAGTGCTCCATGTGGGAATGGGGAGTGAGGTGAGCTCAACATGACCAGTTTACCCAAATGTACTGTTAGAACAGTTAAATCCCTTAAATTCCTCTTCAGAGTATTAGCCTCCTAGTCATCTGCTATTAATAAACCCCTTCTGCTGCTGCTACTGTCATGCACTTACCTTATTTACAGAAGTTTAAGTCTTTGCCAACCAGGATCAGTTTAGATTGCGTGGTGTAACCCCAGCCAATGATGGAAAGACACAGAAGTAGAGACTGCATTAGGGTAAAAAACCCCTTCACTCCTTTGCTCAATGTGCTCTTGCAGCAGCTAAAAGTGCAACTAGCACCCCTCTACAGAAGTTAATTTACCTTGCTGAGAAATGTTTTGTTCAAGTGCTCATCTTTGCGATTCTGAGCTTGTGTTTCCAACAGTACCCATCAGGTGAACCTTTCTACCTGAGACCCTACCCCTATGGAGGAAGAAGGCAGCAGCAAGGGGCCAGCAGTGTTAACACTGTTGGACTTCCTGGAAATTGAGAGAGGTATCCAGAGCTGAGAAAAAGCAAGGTCCAAAAATACAGGTTGGCTTTCAATACCCAGCACTAGCCTATACCTAATCCCCCTTCAAACCACTCTGACCATCACTCACTTTGTCCCCAGCCACACTGGCTGCCATCTCCGTTGTCTCCTGTTAATGGCCTTTGCAGTCACTGTTCTGCCAGGAAAACTCTTCTTCCTAGACACTGTCTCATGCCCTCAGATCTGCTCAGATGTCATCTACTCAGGGGGGCCTTCCCTGACCACCTATCTCAAATAGTGCCACTGCTTGACCCCTTCCTCTTTGTTTGGTTTATCCAGCTTTGATTTTCTTAAAAGCTCTTGCCTGTCTCTCTTCGTCAGTTCGTGAAGGCAGATGCTGTCTGTTTTACTCATTGTATGAGCTAAGGATATCTTCAGTGAATGAGTTGATGGTTCATTTAACTTGGAGTCTGTTCTAGCTCAGCTGCTGCCTGAAGTGTTACTGCTTGCAAAGTGGCCCAGTCCGCATGGGCCTCTATTGAAGTGCTACACTAACTCCTTTTAAGAGTGGAGGTAGGCTGAGGTGCAGTGGCTCATGCCTGTAATCCCAGCACTTTGGGAGGCCGAGGCAAGCGAATTGCTTGAGCCTAGGATCTTGAGACCAGCCTGGCCAATATGGTGAAATCCCATCTCTACAGCAAGTATAAAAATTAGCTTGGTGTGGTGGCATGCACTGGTGGTCCCAGCTACTTTAGAGGATGAGGTGGGAGAATCAGTTATGCCAAGGAGGCAGAAATTGCAGTAAGCCAAAATTGTGCCACTGCACCCCAACCTGGGAGACAGAGTGAGGCCCTGTCTCAAAAAAAGACTGGAGGTGAAGCTCGAATGAGACAACATATGGAAAGTAGCTGAGAAATGTACCAGAATAGTGGAAGCAAGTACTATAGAGCGGTAACTGCTACAGATAGTAGTCTCTCTCTTAGAAGCAGGTAGGAGTTTCTTGTCACTTCAGAGAGTGGTGGTTAAACTGATGACATTGCCGAGTTTACTAGAATTATCCCCATATAAAATGCTCTCATTCATTGTTCCCAATCATAGCCTTGTGTTTGCCATACTGTGTACCCTAATGTTTTTATTGGAACATTTTAATTATAGTAGGCAATCAAATGCAGGCAATTCTAAGAAGAAAAGGGCCACACTGACTTGAATAAAACTAACAAAAATTTCCTAGTTGAAGACATTGACTTTGCCATGAGATTTTAATGCCCTAAAGAGTGGAGAGCTTCACTTACCCCCCTCAAAAGTAATTTGTGAAATGGAAAGAAGTAAACTGGAAATCCATTATGACGCAATCTGTGGACCTGTGATTTTTTACTTCTTTACAGATAAATATACCTTTAAATCACTTCTAATTTCAGTATGTATAAATCCTGCAAATGGTAAGACAAAACAATCCAGTTTATTCAGAATTCTGCTTTTATCAACAGTTACATTGAGGCAGATTTTGTTATTTTCTGTCATTTATATAACAGTTAATGGAAAGTACCTGGACTTTGGCATCCCCTAGATGAGGCTTCAAATTCCAGCTTTGCTACTTAACAGCTGAGGGGCATGAGAAAATTATTTAACCTGGAACCAGGTTTAGTCATATGAATATGTCTTACATGAAGCTCTGGCCTTAGAGCTTGTCTAAGAATAGTGTCACAGTCAAGAAAGCATAGTGCCACTGACAGCACAGGTTTTCCTGACTGACACTATTTGACAAGGGAGCCCATTTAATTGCATTTAACCTAGACATTCCCAAATGTTTTTCCTTATAAAATCTGTTAAAACGTTACAGAATTGGTATTCCAAAAAGGACCCTGTGGGAAATCCTGGCTTGCAATAATGCCAGACGTATTTAAGAAGTCAATTTTGCTTCACTTTTCCAGTTTAGTGTCAGCCAGTCACAGTTTTCACCTGGACGCCTACTGGACAACTTAAAGTAGATCTCTTGGGGTTTTGTGCTTTCACGCCCTCCATCCCCATTTCATAGTCTTCCCAATCTGCAATAATGGCCCTACTATTCATGTATTGGTTTCCTAGGGATGCTGTAACGAAATACCACCATTTGGGTGGCTTGAAACAGAAATTTATTGTCTCATAGTTCTGAATGCTAGAGTCCAACATTAATGTGTCATCGGGACTGTGCTCCCTCTGAAACTTGTGGGCTAGGATCTTCCTTGCCTCTTCTAGCTACTGGTGTTTGTCTGGCACTCCTTGGCTTGCAGAAAGGCACTCCTTTCACTTAGTGTCTGCCTCTGTTGTCACATGGCATTCTCCTCTATAGTTCCTTCCTCTTATTATAAGGACTTGAGTTACTTTGGATGAAAGCCCTGCCCTACTCTAACTCCAGTATAATCTCATTGTAGCTAATGATCAGGTTGGTGCAAAATTACTTTTAATTAAAAGTAACGGCAAAAACTGCAAATACTTTTACATCAACCTTACTACATCTGCAAAGACCCTATTTTCAAATAAGGTGATAGTTTGAGGTGCCTGGAGTTAGGACTTGAAAATATCTTCAACTGAGCGCATAGTAATCCATGCAGTCACTCTGGGCAGAAAACGGGTGCTGTCTTTGCACTTCTTTCTTTCCCTCAGCCATTTTATCTGGGCTATGAGCAAATACTCTTGGATCTGCCTTCAAAATGTAGCTGACCCTTTCTCATTACCTCCTCTGCTACTCCTTGACCCCAGTCTTCATCATCTTTCCTGGATTATAACCTTGGCTTCTTAGGTATCCTGGTTCCATCCTGATTCCCCTTATGTCTACTTGTTAGCAACCAGAGCAATCATGTCACAGAGTAAAACAGTTGATATTCCTCCCTTAGTCAAAACCCTCCGATGGTCTCTCATTATCATTAGAATAAAATGCTAACCCCGACGAAGAAAGATGAGACTCTCTGCGCTCTGCCATATCTATCTCCCCAGCCTCACTGTATACCACCCTTTCCCCGACTGACCATGCCCGCAACCCACAGCAAGCACCTACTTGTACCTCAGGGCCTTTGCACTGTTTCCTTAAGGCTGGTTCCCTCTCATCTCAGATCATCTACCCAGAGATGTGTTTCCCTCTCATTGTTAGCTGAAACACTTGCACCCCATCTGGCAGAGGCCAGAGAAAGTTTTTTTTTGTTGGTTTTTAAAATTATTTTGATTACTTTTTTTTTTTTTTTTTTTTTTTTGAGCCACAGTCTCTGTCACCCAGGCTGGAGTGCAGTGGTGCAATCTCAGCTCATGCAACCTCCGCCTCCTGGGTTCAAGTGATTCTCATGCCTCAACCTCATGAGTAGCTGGGATTACACGTGTGTGCCACCAGGCCTGGCTAATTTTTGTATTTTCAGTAGAGATGGGGTTTCACCATGGTGGCCAGGCTGGTCTTGAACTCTTGATCTCAAGTGATCTGCCTGCCTCAGCCTCCCAAAGTGCTGGGATTATAGGAGTGAGCCATCACGCCTGGCCTAGAGAGAGTTTTGTCACCAGTCACGAAGCGAAGCTCTCAGGAAACAAAAGGAGAGAAACAGGAAAGAGATAGCTCTTCCTGGGAGGGAAAGGATCAATAACTAATGGGTCCCCCAAAATCAGATTTACATACAAGTCACAATTTAAACATGATTTTCTTGTGCTGATCTGAATTTGGAAAGGAAATTCCTAACTAGAAGAAGAGATCTGAGAGAGCTGATTTTGATAAGAAAACAAAAAAAGCAAAAAAAAAAAAAAAAAATCTTAACCTTGTTGTTTTTCAATTAGTTGTCCCAGGATCTCATCTGCAGGTTCTAGAACTAGTGGGGTATGTCAGCCAGCCCATGTTGCCTGCCAGAAACTGTAAGGGGGAAAAAAAAAATCTTTTCCTCATCCATCACAAAGTTCATGGCTGAGACCCCTGTAACAAATAAAAAGAAAAAAAAAAAACATTAAATGAGAAAAGTATAAAAGTTGTATTTAATATAAGTTTTCGGTGACACAGAATCCTTCAGAATACAAAGCCCCACAGACCCAGGGAAAACTGTGTGTCTTTAGGGACATTGTGCAGAGGGATTGGAGGACAAAGGGTGTGATCTAACGGTAATAAACCAGGGAACTCATCAAGGCCTGTTGGTTCTGATTCTTTTCAGCCTCAGCATGGCATTCCTTCCCTCTGGGTATAGGGCAGGACCCTTCTGGAACGAGGGTCTTATGACCTACTTTCAGGGGAAGTAAGTCAGAGAATTCTTCCCTGACTTCCCTGGTTACCGTGGTGTTAACAGCTCTCAGGAGAGAAAGGTGGGAAAAGGTCAGAGAGCAGCCTTTCTGCTTCTGCTGTTCTCTCAATTTCCTGCAGTCTAAAATGCTATGCCAAGGTGCTGTTATTTTGGGGTATCATGTTCTGAGCCCTGACACCTCAGTTCCTTGCTTTACCACTTGCTAACTGTGAACCTGGGCAAGTCACGTAAATTCTCTGAGGATCAGTATCTCATCTATAAAATAAGATGACAAGGTAAGGTTATTTCTAACCCTTACCTACCTGGTTAGAAATAAAAACAAAGAATCAGTACAGTTTCTTGTACATAGTAAGCGTTCAGTATTTGGTAGCTATTAACTGGTATCATGATCACAATGGTGCCTTAAATCACAGGCATGACCCTTCTGTTCCAAAACTGTTGATAAACATTTGGGAATAATGTCTACATTTTACTTTCCACCACATGCTGACTTAAATTTCCCTTCTGGTTGGAGTGGGATTTCAAGGTAAGGTTCCAGACTATGGTGTCGGATTGTATTATTTTCTCCTCTTTCTCATTTCTCATTCTCTCCCTGCCACGTGCCTGTAGTTTCCTTTTCCTGCACATCCAAGGCTATGGTGGCAGAGATAAGGATGACTAATTTATTAGAGAGATGAGACACCACTGTCTGATGCCAGAGAGGGTCCTGTGAAAGGAGACAGGCATGCCTCAGTGCCACTTCAGCAAAGGTTGCCCTTTACCTTGCGTGTCATGAGTGTGTCCTCCTTGGGAAAAGAGTACTTCAAGAGTGTTGTCCAGGATGTCAACATAGTGAGACTCTGTCCCTTAAATAAACAAACAAACTCCTGGGCTCAGGTGATCCTCCCACCTTGGCCTCCCAAAGTGCCCGGATTACAAATATCAGCCAATGCTCCCAGCAATAACTTAAGTGCAGCTGCATGGTTATTATATGAAAGATACATATCCTTTGATTGGAGTAATTGGTAGTGTAAAGTGGGGAAGTGGAAAGGAGTGAAGGGGAGAGCATAAGTCTGGTTTAAATACCTGCTCTTTATTTCTTTGTCTTCATTCCGCAGCTTTTGTTTTTCATTCTTTTTTCATTTGGCAAAACACACAACTCCAGAGGCGTTTTTAGTTTTCTTTTCTTGAGGTCTTGCAAATCTGATGATGTTACTGGTAGATCATATAGGGGAGACCCGGCCAGGATTTTCCCTTTTTGCCTCTTCTGCTGGTCAGGTTGATTGGAATTGGAATGTGAGCTGATAGAAAGTAGCATCTAGCTCATTTTACCAATAATGAAGATGAGGCCAATGTGTGCAGGTAAATGTTTAACATGGGGTCTTGGGGGGGGGGGGAAGCCCTGATTTGTGATGTTTGCTGGTTACTGTGGTATTAACACTTCTACCATAGTTGATTTCAAGCTACCAACAAGATTACTTAACATGTAGTAGGAAAAAGATGACCAGAAGCAAACCATCATATGTATAATCTGTCTACCAGACAGATAAAAAAACATAACTCTAGATCACAGATAATAGTAAAATGTAGAAAAATCATCAGGAAATAAGTTTTGAGAGCTTTGAGCATATGTTTTAAAATGTAATGTTTTCAATAAGTTATAACAGTTTAACAGTGGCTCTATTGAACAAGTGACTCTCAACATTCCTGAAAATTCAACCGTCGGCTCTCTTGTTCTGGTTCTAGCATATCAAGTGGGACCCAGAGAAGTTGCTGTCTTACACAAAGTCCCCTAATGAGTCATATCAGGACCTGGATTATTACAGAGCTGTTTCTAAAAACCAAACTTCTCCAGACAGATTTACTTATCAATGTTTCTGTTTATTCATTTGTTTATTGACTGCATCTTCTAACAATCTATGAAAGGGATTTAGGACTATTATAGGTTATTATCTATTGAGATAGTACGAGTCAGAATATTTGAATATATCTAGAACAAAGGTAGGAGAGTGGGCCAGGCATGGTGGTTCATGCCTGTAATCCCAGCATTTTGGGAGGCCTAGGTGGGAGGATCACCTGAGGTCAGGAGTTTGAGACAAGCCTGGCCAATGTAGTGCAACCCAGTCTCTACTAAAAATACAAAAACTAGCTGGGTGTGGTGGTGGGTGCCTGTAATCCCAGCTACTCAGGGGTGGAAGCAAGAGAATCACTTGAACCCAGGAGGCAGAGAGCTCAGATCACACCACTGCACTTCAGCCTGGGCAACAGAGCTAGACTCTCTCAAAACAAACAAACAAAAAAGGCAAGTGTAAGGTCTTTTAGGCTGACTCACTGTGCCATGGACACCATGGTAACCTCTGTGACATGCACAGACATTCCAGATGAGTTCCTGGAACTGGAAAGCCTGAAGTAACTGGAAGACCACGAAAAGGGGAAGAATGATCAACCCCTGTGGTGCCTAATTAATTTGAGACTTTCTTCTATTGTTCCTTATTCCCGCCTCAGCTGATAAGGCAATTGGATTTTGTAACTGACCTTGGTCAACCTAGTGACTCCAGACCCTACAACCCCCTCCCAGCTTGGAAAAACCACCCTGAACTGTAGCTTCTGTAGTTTTCCCCTGACTACCCCAAACCTACAAAACCAACTCCTGTCCGACTGCCCACAACTGACTCTCTTTTCAGACTTGGCTGGCCCGTTCCCTGGGTGAATAAACAGCCATGTTGCTCACACAAAGCCTGTTTGCAGGGGTCTTTTCATTCAGAGCACGTGTTTTAACAGAAAGCAGATGAGATTTAGAGCCATAAGTAAATTCTGGCTTTGAGTCTTGGCTTTGTCATCTTGATCAAGTCAATTACTTCCTGGTTAAAGTTTTCTAGTCTGAAGATGAAGGAATTGGACCACATGAACATTTAATATCTTGTAGGTCTAAAATATCATGGTTCATTACTTAGATTCATCAATAATATTTGCTTAGTACCAACTATATGCACTGATTATCAACTGTACACCAAGAAGAATGAAATACAGATATATAATATTATAGCATCTTACATTTATGCAGAGCCTTCTGATTTACCAAAGAGAAAATTTACTTTGAGTCTCCGGGATTCTGTAGCTTTAGGAGATCTGGACACATCTTAACAGAATGTTACAGAAAGAAGAAGCTATTCTAGAAGTACGAATAGAACCTCATTCCTAGGAAACAGAAGAGGTCATAACCAGGTAGTAATAAGGAATAAGGAATATGCACTTTTTTTTTTTTTTTTTTTTTGGCCATGTCTAGCAATTGCTTCATGTTGTTTTTTAAAACAAAACCCTAAATTATTTTTTCTGAGTGTAAGATTTTTACAGAAAATTTAGAAATTAAGAAGCATTAAATAAGGAAAAAATGCCATATATCCAATCTAATATCCTGCTTTTCTTTACCTAATAACATTTTATCATATTTTTCAAAACATTCTTAATAGAATCATTTTAATTGCTGTATATATAATTTTATCTTTTTGGTATATAGTAACTTATCTGATGTCTTGTTGTTGGAAATTTTATTTTTTGACAGTTTTAATTATTCTAAAGAGCACTGTGGATAAATAGGTTTGTTCCATGTCAAAAATTATATGTTGGACACATAATTTCCAACTTTAATATTTAAGGTTTAGTAAGACAATTTTAGCAAATTACAGACTTTTGACCTTTAGATTCTTTGATTCTGTCAATATTGCTTCGTGTTTACCTAGATTTTATTCTGTTTCTAAACATTTATTAAGAGGAACATTTTATTTGAATTCTTTTTTTTTTTTTTTTTTTTTTTTTTTTTTTTTTTTTTTTTTTTTTTTTTTTTTTTTTTTTTTTTTTTTTTTTTTTTTT
>PVKV010014186.1:29769-58570 GCA_004027835.1 Alouatta palliata | reverse complement strand
TTCTCCTGCCTCAGCCTCCCGAGTAGCTGGGACTACAGGCACGTGCCACCATGCCCAGCTAATTTTTGTATTTTTAGTAGAGACGGGGTTTCACCATGTTGACCAGGATGGTCTCGATCTCTTGACCTCGTGATCCACCCGCCTCAGCCTCCCAAAGTGCTGGGATTACAGGCGTGAGCCACCGCGCCCGGCTTACATTTGACACTTTCACATATATAATCTAATATAGCCCACACCTGTGAAGTAAGCATGATGGACCCCCATTTTAAGGAAAGAGAGACTCAGAGGTTGTGTGACCTTTTCAAGACTGTACAGCTAGTTGACTGGGGATAGAACCCAGGTTTTTGACTCAAAATTTCTTCCCTATTCTCTTCAAGCCCTCTTATGTTGTGGACCACAGTCACTCACCCTAGATGGTTGCAGAAGGGGGCTTTCCTCACTGAATGCATCAAGCCTTCTTGTCTTCAAGCCTCTGCTGAAATATCATTACCAAAAGGTCCTCCTGACAGCCACCATATCTGATGTGATACGTCTCTCCTGTCACATTCTCTATCTCAGCATCCTATTTCTTTCCTTCATTGCACTTTCTCAACGTCTAAATATTATTTTTACTAATTTTTTTGTTTGAGACAGGGTCTCTCTCTTGCCCAGGCCGGAGTGCAGTGGCTCGATCTGGGCTTATTGCAGCCTCAACCTCCTGGGCTCAGGCAATCCTCCCATCTCAGTGTCCTGAGTAGCTGGGACCAATGGTGCGTGCAACCACTCCCAGATAATTTTGTTTTTATTTTTATTTTTGTAGAAATGAAGTCTCAAGGCTGGGCTCAGTGGCTCACACCTGTAATCCTAGCACTTTGGGAGGCTGAGGTGGGCAGATGGCTTGAGCCCAGGAGTTCGAGACCAGCCTGGGCAACATGGTAAGACCTGGTCTCTACTAAAACTACAAAGGAATTAGCCAGTTATGGTGTGCACTTGTCGTCCCAGCTACTCAGGAGGCTGAGGTGGGAGAATCACCTGAGCCTGGGGGTTCAAGGCTGCAGAGCCATGATCATGCCACTGTGCTGCAGCCTGGGCAATGGGAGTGAGACCCTGTCTCAAAAAAAAAAAAAAAAGAAGAAGAAGAAGAAGAGGAGGAAGAAGGAGAAGGAGGAGGAGGAGGAGGAAAAAGAGGAGAACAAGAAGAATCAAGGTCTCACTATGTCGCCCAGGCTGATGTTGAACTCCTAGGCTCAAGTGATCTTCTCACCTCAGCCTCCCAAAGTGTTGGGATACAGGCACAAACCACCATTCCCAGCTTTTGCTAGTTTGTTTACAGGTGTTCCTTCTTCCCCCGAGACTTTGAGGCCTGCAAGAACAAATGAATGTGACTTTTTTTTTGTTTTCTGAGACAGAGCCTTGCTCTGTCATGCAGGCTGGAGTGCAGTGCTGTGATCATAGTTCGCTGCAGCCTCAAACTCTCAGGCTCAAGCCATTCTCTCTCTTCAGTCTCCTGAGTAGTTGGGACTATAGGCATGTGCCATCATGCCTGGCTTTTTTTTTTTTTTTGGTAGAGGCTGGGTCTTGCTGTGTTGTCTGGGCAGGTCTTGAACTCCTGGGATCAAGCCCTCCCCCTGCCTCGGCCTCCAAAAGCCCTGGGATTACAAGTGTGAGCCACACTGCCTGGCCAAGTATGCGTGTCTTGTTCACTGTGGAATCCCTAGTATTTCTTACAGGGCCTGGTGATGACAGATATTTAGTAAGTATTTGTGGAGTAAGTAAATGAATAAAGGAATTCAGGATGACAGAGATCATGTATAAGTATTCACAAATATCACATTTTAACTAATAATAATTAAAATGTACCATATTGGCTGGGCGTGGTGGCTCATACCTGTAATCTCAGCACTTTGGGAGGCCAAGGCGGGCAGATCACTTGAGACCAGGAGTTCGAGACCTGCCTGGCCAACATGGTGAAACCCTGGTTCTATACAAAAAATACAAAAATCAGCCGGCCATGGTGGCAAGTGCCTGTAGTCCCAGCTACTCAGGAGGCTGAGGCAGGAGAATCACTTGTACCCAGGAGGCAGAGGCTGTAGTGAGCCAAGATCATGTCACTGCAGCCTGGGCAGCAGAGCGACTCCATCTCAAAAAAAAAAAGACACCGTATTTTATGTGCTGTACAAACATTTATTGAGTGCTTAGTATGTACTATGTATTTTTTCTAGCCACTGGGACACAGTAATAGGCAAAAGAAAATTTTTGCTCTCATGGAACTTACAATCAAGTGTTTGTGTGTGTGCATGAGTACATGTCTATGCAAGACATAATATACAAATAAATGGGTAAAGTAGATATTATGTGAGTTGGGGGTAAGTGCTGCAAAGAAAAACAGAGCAGAAATGGGGTATGGAATGTGAGAAGTCAGGGGCTGCCAGGGCAGAAAATCATTTTCATGAGTCCGCTGAGAAAAACTTTAACAAGGTGACATTTGAACAAAGAGCTGAAGGAAAGGAGGAAGCAGGCCATGCAGATATCTGAGGAAGCATCTACTGACCCTTCCTATATGATGACTTAGAAGGCACATCTGAACCTTCCTTGCAGGCTATCAGTTATAACAGGGAACATAACTGACACTGTTTGATACAGCAGGCAGGGAAAAGACCCAGTATTTGGGCATTTTATTTCTTTGGATTCCAGATCATCAGAAGTTATGCAAATGGTCATGGCTGGGTACGGTTTTTTGTTTTTTTTCTTTTTTTTTGAGACAGGGTCTTATTCTGTCACCCAAGGCTGGAGTGCAGTGGTTCAGTCTTGGCTCACTGCAACCTCTGCTTCCCAGGTTCAAGCGATTCTCCTGCCTCAGCCTCCCGAGTAGCTGGGACTGCAGGGGCACACCACCACGCCTGGCTAATTTTTGTAGTTGTAGTAGAGATGGAGTTTTACCATATTGGCCAGGCTGGTCTCAAACTCACTCCTGACTTCAGGTGATCCGCCTGCCTCGGCCTCCCAAAGTGCTGGGATTACAGGCATGAGCCACGGCACCCAGTGAGTATGTTATTTTTAAAAACACTGATTTGGTTATTTTGATGCCTTAATATTTCTGTGAGCTAGTCCATTTTTTTGACTCATATTTACAAGGACAGCACCAAAAAGCCTCCAGGAGCATTTCTGTTTGGCATATGGTACCAACCATGAAAGACAAGCAGCCAGGAGAAGGGTCAGAGGAAGACCTGGGAAGATAGGGGACTTAAGGAGTTGGCTGGCTCCATAGAGGAGGTGGGGAAGGAGTCAGTTACACAGGTTGGGGACAGGAAGGCACTGGAGGGCGTCGAGGGGATAGGGATGAGAGAAGGTTGGGGAAGGAAGCTTAAGAACCACAAAGTTCCCATCACCCCCCACCTCTACCACTGTTGTTGCTATTCTTAAAATTTCTTGGCCAGGCATGGTGGCTCACGCCTGTAATTCCAGCACTTTGGGAGGCCGAGGGGGGCTATCACCTGAGGTTGGGAGTTCCTGACCAACATGGAGAAACCCTGTTTCTACTAAAAATACAAAATTAGCTGGGCATGTTGATGTATGCCTGTAATCCCAGCTACTCAGGAGGCTGAGGCAGGAGAATCGCTTAAATCCGGGAGGCAGAGGTTGTGGTGAGCCGAGATCATGCCATTGCACTCCAGCCTGGGCAAGAAGAGTGAAACTCCATCTCAAAAACAAAAACCAATTTCTTTACATCTTTTTTTTTTTTTTTTGAAATGGAGTCTCGCTCTGTCGCCCAGGTTGGAGTGTAGTAGTGCGTTCTTGGCTCTCTGCAACTTCTACCTCCCAGGTTCAAGCAATTCTCCTGCCTCAGCCTCCCAAGTAGCTGGGATTACAAGTGCACACCACCACACCTGGCTAATTTTTGTATTTTTAGTAGAGAAGGGCTTTCACCATGTTGGCCAGGCTGGTCTCCCAACTCCCGACCTTAAGTAATCTGCCCACCTCGGCCTTCCAAAGTGCTGGGATTATAGGTGTGAGCCACTATGGCCAGCGCATAAAATCTCTTTACATCTTTTTTTTTAAAAAAATTACTTTTTTTTTTTGAGAAGAAGTTTCGCTCTTGTAACCCAGGCTGGAGTGCAATGGTGTGATCTCAGCTCACCACAACCTCCACCTCCTGGGTTCAAGCGATTCTCCTGCCTCAGCCTCCTGAGTAGCTGGGATTACAGGCACGTGCTACCATGGCCTGCTAATTTTGTATTTTTAGTTAGAAATGGGGTTTCTCCTTGTTGGTCAGGCTGGTCTCGAACTCTCAACCTCAGATGATGCCACCTGCCTTGGCCTCCCAAAGTGCTGGGATTATAGGCATGAGCTACTGTGCCTGGCCCTGAAGTGCACCTTTAATGCAGTTTTACATAAACACGAAAGCTATGTGTGCCCAGCGTTGGGACAGTGTCTTCCACAGAGCATGGCCCTAAGAGGACTTTCCAGTTTAAGGCTGGCAGCACATGGAAAGTGCGCATGTGCAGCAGCAGACTCAGCGGGAAAGCCTCCCCAGCAGGAGGAAGCCAAGTTGGGTTCAAAAATAATGCAGCCTTCATGTTTCTCTGCCCTCTGCTCCCTTTGGGGTAGGCCCAGTAGGGCGGGGAGGTGGGCTACGCACATCCCTACCCAGCTGGAACCTGTGAAGTAGTGCACTCAGAATTAGTTCCTGCCCTTTGGAGTCCCAGGAGGCAGGTGATTCAAACGAGGTTCTCCTCTGGGCCTTGGTATAACTTAAAGAGGAGACCATTTTGTTTCCTCTGACTCACCCTCCTGCTGCCACATTTCTGTGCTGTCTGTCCTAGGATTTCAGCATCTGTTCTTATGTGACAAGAAGAAACAGCTCCCTTGGGTACCAGCCTCTCTCTATCCTTCCTGCTTAATGTCAAGAGGGGGAGGTGTGTGTGGAATATGAGGCGTGGAAGTGTGTGCTGGTGGCATCCTCTAGAGAGAAAACTAAAACTTCCATGTTCCGTCTATAGGTTTCTAGTAGACCATTCTAAGGACAGCTCTCATTTCTTCATCGCCTTTGGCTTTCTCTGAGATAAAGTTGTAGGGTGGGTGAGAGAGGATTGGCCTAGACAGGGCCTTACACTCAGCTCTTCTCCAAGGCACTAATGGCTTTAGGCACATGATCTGATTTTTCTTCTAAAGTCTTTTTTTGAAACAGTGTCTTACTCTGTTGCCCAGGCTGGAGTGTAGTGGCATGATCTCAGCTCACTGCAACCTCCGCCTCCCAGGTTCAAGTGATTCTTCTGTCTCAGCCTCCTAAGTAGCTGGGGTTACAGGAGCACACCACCATGCCTGGCTAATTTTTGTATTTTTAGTAGAGACAGGGTTTCACCATGTGGTCAGGCTGGTCTCGAACTCCCAACTTTGTCATCTGCCTGCCTCAGCCTCCCAAAGTGCTGAGATTACAGGAGTGAGCCACTGTGCCCAGCCTTTGATCTGATTTTTAAGATTTGTGAATATGTCTATTGTTATCTCTATTTAGCTTGGTATGGCCCAACTAATAAGAGACAGAGCCAGATTTTTGAACCCAGCTATGAGTCCAAAACACCCACTCTTCCTCCTCATAATGGCAGCTCCTTGATTGTGACATGCTATGCAAAGACCATTACCTTGTGTTGTTTCAGACAACATAGCAAGACATACAGGACAGCTGAACTCAGCTTCAAAAAATGTTACACTGAGACACTAATGAACATGAGGCATTTTCATTGTAAAGGTGAAGAAAGAACATTTTAGGATTGACAAAGAACACATCCTAAAAGTCAGATGGGTCGGGTGCAGTGGCTCAGGTCTGTGATCCCTGAACTTTGGGAGGCTAAGGTGGGCAGATCACTTGAGGTCAGCAGTTCAAGACCAGCCTGGCCAACATGGTAAAACTCTGTCTCTACTAAAAATACAAAAATTAGCCAGGTGTGGTGGTGCATGCCTGCAATATCAGCTTCTTGGGAGGCTGAAGCAGGAGAATTGCTTGAACTTGGGGGGCAGTGGTTGCAGTGAGCTGATATGGCGCCACTGTACTCCAGCCTGGGCCACAGAGCGAGACAACGTCTCAAAAAAAAAAAAGATGGTCATTCTAGTCTGTGTTCCTGTATTACCACAATCTTTTGCTTGTTTTTGTTTTATTTATTTATTTATTTATTTATTTTGAGACGGAGATTCGCTGTTGTTACCCAGGCTGGAGTGCAATGGCACGATCTCGGCTCACCGCAACCTCCGCCTCCTGGGTTCAAGCAATTCTCCTGCCTCAGCCTCCCGAGTAGCTGGGACTACAGGCATGTGCCACCATGCCCAGCTAATTTTTTTTTTATTTTTAGTAGAGACGGGGTTTCACCACGGTCTCGATCTCTTGACCTCGTGATCCACCCGCCTCGGCCTCCCAAAGTGCTGGGATTACAGGCGTGAGCCACCGCGCCCGGCCTGTTTTTGTTTTTTTAACCCAACGTGGATTCTTACTCCAAGCCAGTGATTCTCTACTCTGGCTGCACGTAAGAATCACCTGAGAAGCTTTTACAAAATACAGATGCCTAATTCTGCTCTGGGTGGCTGTTTTAATTGGTGTGGAGTGGGACCTGGGCATTGGTATTTTTTACAAGCTCCCTGCCTGGGTGATCTAATGTGCAGCCAGGATTGAGAAGCAATCTTCTTTTTTTTTGAGACGGAGTTTCACTCGTTACCCAGGCTGGAGTGCAATGGCGCGATCTCGGCTCACCGCAACCTCCACCTCCTGGGTTCAAGCAATTCTCCTGCCTCAGCCTCCCGAGTAGCTGGGACTACAGGCGCGTGCCACCATGCCCAGCTAATTTTTGTATTTTTAGTAGAGACGGGGTTTCACCATGTTGACCAGGACGGTCTCGATCTCTTGACCTCGTGATCCACCCGCCTCGGCCTCCCAAAGTGCTGGGATTACAGGCGTGAGCCACTGCGCCCGGCCGAGAAGCAATCTTCTAAGACAGTGTGGTAGTGGTGCATAGGAAAGAGGCTGACTTGCAGAAGAGCTTTACCTTTTTTGGTGGTTTAATGGCTACAAGCTTGCTAATGATGTTTACCATGTAAGAGAGGGGGCCAGATCTCTAGATTAGCCAGAAGACTAATGGATTTTTTTTTTTTTTTTTTTTTTTTGCAAAATATGCTAACATTTAGTACTGACATGATGTAATCCTAGAATCGCTCAGGACTGTAAGAAAATCTCAGGCAATCATCTATCTAATCTATTCCCCTGGATTAGATGAGTTTGGAGAGTAAGAAATACTTACATAGATTAGCAACACTTAAAGACATGTTTTTCTTTTTTTTTTTTTTGAGACAGGGTCTCACTCTGTCACCCACACTGGAGTGTAGTGGCGTGATCACAGCTCACTGCAGCCTCAACCTCCCTGGGCTCAGGTGATCTTCCCACCTCAGCCTCTCCAGTAAGCTAGGAGTACAGGCATGAACCACCATGTCTGGATTTTTTATTTTCAAAATTATGGAGATGGGTTTTCACCATGTTGCCCATGCTGGTCTCAAACTCCTGGCTCAAGTGATCTGCCCACCTGGGCCTCCCATAGTGCGGGGATTACAGGCTTGAGGCACTGTGCCTGGCCTTAGAGACATTTTTAGAGGAAAGATAATGGGGAACCAGAATGGCAGAAAGACTGGGTTTCTCTTTAAGGGAAAAAAGCAATTTCACTGTTCCAGAAGAAATGGAAGCCCCAGCCAGCCTGCCCTCCCACAGCTCCTTCTCTGAGGATTCCTGGCATGTGTCATCCTCCAGGGATGACTATGGGATGGATTTGCCTGTTGGTGGCAGCAGCAGCTTTTCCTACGGCGGAAGCTAGGTCAGTGGACACTGCTATTCCCAGGGTGGGGATTTCCGTGTATGTTTTATTGTTAGCTGGCCCCAAATCCCTGTGCATTAGACCTAACTCTCTTTTTGGCTTCCACTGCCTTCTCTCTCCTGCACAGCCTAGAGTTGCAGAGGCAAGGCCTGGTTTTACAATGGCTGCCAGCCTTTCCCTTAGGGAGCCATGCGCATGCGCTCACTTTTTCCAGTGGTCTTCTCAGTCTGATTTAATGGATATACCGGGACTGATGACACATCAGCATGAGATTCTTCTTTTGCTTCTTGGGTAATTGTCCTATTAACAGCTGTCCCAGGCAATGGGAGGGGGAGAGTGTGGGGGGAGAAGAGAGGGGTGGCTTCCTGGGTGAAGAAGGACACACCCTGGGTTTTACAAGGTTAATCAGCAGGTTCTGAGAAGCTTGCACCTGCTCAGACTTGATCTCAGTCTTTCTGCCTCCACTTCCTTCCATGGAGTATCAAATATCCTGGGCGCCCACACTCTGCCAGGCCTAGACCTACTGTTGCAATTGAGTTTGTCTCTATATGCCCTTGCAACTCTCTTTCCCTTTTTCTGCCCACCTTTGTGAAATGGCTAAGCAGGAAACTCCACATAGATAAATGATTGCCCAGTTTTAGTTTGAATAGTGTTAGGATTGAAAACTGTTCTGTATTTGTTGTCAAAAAAAAAAAAAAAAAAAAAACCACTCACCTCAAAATCGTCTTGTATTTAAACACTGTACTTTGAGACTTTGTATTTTTGAATTGTTTTGATTTTTTTGAGGCGGGACCTCACTGTTGCCCAGGCTGGCACCATCATAGCTCACTGCAGCCTCAACCTCCCAGCTCCACCTCCTGAGTAGTTGGGACTATAGATGTGTGCCACCAGGCCCTGCTTGTTTTTGTAGAGATGGGGATCTCACTATGCTGCCCAGACTGGTCTCCCAGGTTCACACAATCCTCCCCCATCCATCTCCCAAGGTGCCACTGTGAGCCACTGAGCCCGGCCCAGTTCTATGGTTTTACAGTATTTCTCAACCTTCTTGATTTTTAGAGTTGATGGCCACACCTAAATTTCTCCTCCTTTATTACACAATACCCGTCTTTATTTTCATTGTCTCACTAATTCAGGGACTGAATGCTCTATTTTATTGGTAACATGGCATATCCTTCAAAACTATACATCCTCCAAGGTGTGGTTAATTTCTGCTTTTAACAGGAAAATCACAGGCCTGCCTGCTTGAGTCCCCCTTCAAGTACTCAGTATTTGAGTGTCTACTAAGTTGTAACAGTTAACGCACAAAGTTCTAGTCCTCATGTCGTTAATACTCAAGTATTTATTGGGAGACAGGTGTCAGTAGTCCCTGCTAAGTGGGAAGATCGCTTGAGTCCAGGAGTTCGAGTCCAGTCTGGAATAGATAAGACATGTTCTCTGAGTTAGTCTTTGAAACGGTAAACTAGCTCAGAAGTTTTCTAAGAATTCCATGAGTAGTTGCTGGTGTATGTTTATACACAGTGAAAGTATTTAATCTGTAAACGGCCCCAAAGTAAGCCTCCTAACTCTACAAGCACAAAATGGGCTCGATCATTTACTGGGTTATCAGTTGGCCTTGTCCTTAGTTATTCAGGGACTGACTCAGACATAAATTATGGAGTCTTCCAGGAAGACAGAACTTGAGTTGACACCTCTTTGTCCCATAGCTGGCAGCAACGCATTGCAAACCCTAATCCAATGATTCCCTAAATGGGGTCTTCGCATCAGCTGCGTTAAAATCACCCCAGCAGGCGGGTTATCGGGCCGCCACTCCAGGGTCACAAAATCAGACTCTCCAGTGGGGCCTTGGAATTCTTAAGTTTAGAAGCTCCCCAAGTGATGTAGGAAGTTAAACTAACGTTTGAGAGTCACAAACGTGTTTTGAAAATATAACCAGATGGGACTGGAGAAATTAGAAACTGAGAAACGTCCCTTAAAAAGCAAGACTAAGCTCCGTGGGATTAGATGAGTTTGGAGGAGGGCCAAGCGAGAGGGGCTCTTTGGAGTGTTTCTATCGCCATTACCCCACATCTCTCACACCACCAACGTCCCACCACGCTCATGACAATCGTCCGCAGGATTGTTCCCCGTGAAGGTGCCCTTGCCTGAGCCATGGGGCGCAACCGTCCCTCACTGCTGGGGTGGCTTCTGCAGGTTCGCCCCGAGAGGAAGTTTGGTTTCCGCCGCCAGCACCCAAGATGGCGGTTCGAGCGTCGCAACCACAAGAACCACATGCTTCGTGCCCCGCCTCAGCCCTCTCGGGTCTCACTGGACTTTTGCAAGTCACTGTGGGAATCCTCAACAGGGGAGTTCTGCACTTCGACGGCGATACAACCTCCCATTCTCTGCCCTAGGGCCTCATTCCCCGGCCACAGAAAGCTCTGGAAGCGCCCAATCTGGATACTTCACCAGATGCCCAGCCCGCTACCACCACCCACCGCGAACGCGCGGCCGAGGGGTCCAGAATGCCAGACACTAGGGCCTTCGCCCTACTCATTGGTGGGTCCACGCCGCGGGGCGGGCCTAGGCACCCATTGGGCCTGAAATTACGTCAGTCTTGGGAAATCGTGCCCGGAGATGAGGAGGTACACTCAGCCATTGGGCCCTCTCTGCTGCCAATCAGAAGGACATCCGGGGACGGCCACCGTATCTGCCCGTTGATTGGCGAAACTGTTCCTAGGGTGCCTGCGGTGGGCGGGCTTCCGAGTGCGGTGGCAGGAGGGGGCGGGGAGGGAAGCGGAGTCTGGGGAGCTCTAGGCCGGCCGGCGGCGGCGGCGGCGAGGCCGGGTCTCGGGCTGAGGGCCTGCTGTGGCGGCAGCGGCGGACGCCGAGCTCAGCAGCGGGTATCGGGCACATTACTCTCCCGGAAGGGAGGGGTGCAGCGCCGCGGGGCGGAGGCCTATGGGGCGACGGGCTGCTGGATGGTGCTGAGGCGCAGGAGGCGGGGGCCGAGCAGGGTTCCCGCCGGAGCCGGGCCCTGGGCCTGACAGGGAGGGGCCGCGCGCGGGGCCGAGGACAGCTGGCTCCGGGGTGGGATGGACTGGGCAGGGTTGAGGGCACGAGAAGGCGTGGTGTGAGACCCGGACTTGGGAGTGGGGTGGGGCCATCGGGACGGAGGGCGGGGTGGGGTTTGCTGTAAGGGTGGGTCAAGGCCAGGGAAGTAGCACTTGTTCGCTGGCCGCCCCAGGAGGTTGGAAGCTCAGGCGCCGAGAGTGGGCATGGCGACTTGGTCTCAGCCGGACTCGGGTATCCGGGCAGGGTGGGACCAGCCTCAGGCCAGGGACGTGCCCCTAACTTGATTTTTAAGGGACTTTGTCCGGTTTCTCGAACTTAATTGGCTCTTGGGAGGTTTTAGTAATAAATTGCATGAGAACGGGAGTGTAGCGTAAGCAGGAATTCTGGGTCGCAATTGTGTTTACTCTGACCAGAGGGGGAGAGAGAGAGAGTGTGTGTGTGTGCGCGTGTGTGCGTGTGTGTGTGTGTGAAGTTGGTAGATGGGTCTCATCGCCGGAGAGGAGAGGGATAGATATGTCTTGGTTTGTTAGATTAATGGAAGCTCAAAAGTGGAGACCAGAAACAGATTTACCCCCTCGGCACTGGGCAGGCTGGCTGGAGAACGTGGCCATATCCTTCTGCTTTGGCTCAGAAGGTCATATGAATGGAAATAAAACCTGCCTATGCAAATTCTGGATGGAATAGTCCTGCGTAGTAGGCCCCCATCCCTCTCTCTCTCTCTCTCTCTCTCTCTCTCTCTCTCTCTCTCTCTCTCTTTTTTTTTTTTTTTTTTTTGAGACAGAGTTTCGCTCTTGTTGCCCAAGCTGGAGTGCAATGGCGCGATCTCGGCTCACCGCAACCTCTGCCTTCTGGGTTCAAGCGATTCTCCTTCCTTAGCCACACAACTAGCTGGTATTAACAGGGATGGGCCACCCTCCCCGGCTAATTTTGTATTTTTAGTAGAGACGGGGTTTCACCATGTTGGTCTGGCTGTTGTCGAACTCCTGACCTCAGGTGATCCTCCCTCCTTGGCCTCCTAAAGTGCTGGGATTACAGGCGTGAGCCACCGCGCCCAGCCTTTTTCTTTTCTTTTTTTAAGTTCTGAGGTTAGAAAAGGGAAATCCAATTTCAAAGTTCAGAAAACAAAAGGCATTCTTCTTCTGGGTGAAGTGGTGGCCTGAACATTGTCCTTTTGTCCTTCCACACTCTTACCCTTTTATAATCTCACCTTTTTTGAACCGGAAAAGACAACTGTTATAGGTGGTTTTTCTACTGAGAGGTGAAAATCTATCTTTACTTTTAAGACAGGAAATGGGCTTCTCATGTAAAAATAGAAGCTGGGTAATGCTCCTGTAGCAGGGAGGAGGGCTGGTAAATAAGACAAAGGTGTAAGATATTTTAGGTGCCCTGATCATTGCTTATCCAAAGAAAGTGACTTTTTAGAGTAGTGCACATTTAATATTCAGTAACTAAGATCCTTTGTGATCGGTACCTTTCTTTTATGGTTCTTATGTCTATGATCGGTTGCTATATATATATATATATATATATATATATATATAATTTATTTATTTTTTTTCTGAGAGTGTAAGTAGTCCTTTTTTCCTTTAAACGTGGCCTTTAGGCCGGGCACAGTGGCTCACGCCTGTAATCCCAGCACTTTTGGAGGCCAAGGCGGGCAGATCACCTGAAGTCAGGAGTTTGAGATCATCCTGCCCAACATGGTAAAAGCCTGTCTCTACAAAAAATACAAAAATTAGTTGGGCATAGTGGTGAATGCCTGTAATCTTAGCTACTTGGGAGGCTGAGGCAGGAGAACTGCTTCAACCTGGAAGGTGGTGGTTGCAGCGACTGGAGATTATGACACCACTGTACTCCAGCCTGGGCAAAGTGTAAGACTCTGTCTCAAAACAAAAAAAGTGAAAGTGGCCTTTGAATGTGTTTTCTGCCTTCTACTTTGAAGGTTTCCTACCCTGATCATGATGTGAAAAGTATGGAATCTTATCCTGTTGCTTTTGTGATTCCCATTTCAGGTTTCTCTGGAAACCCCCCTGGTAAGTGTGGAGGAGGCGGGACACTCTGATCCAAGACAAAAGGCCTGTAGCTCCAGCCAAAGAAAATAAACATTAACAGGGAGAAGGAAAAAAAATCCATCAGCTGTTCCTGAGAGCAGCCTGCAGTGGAATCTACTGAGAGGACAACTGATGTGAATGAGGAAGTGACTGTATGTGGACTGTGGAGACAGTAAGTCACGTGGGCCGTGAGGGCCTGGACTGGGTTAGGAACAGTTGCACTTTCAGAGGTGAGGTGTCGAGAAGGGAAAAGTGAATGTTATCTGGAGTGTGGCCTTGGCCTTGGCTCCACAGGGTGTGCTTTCCTCTGGGGCCATCAGGGAGCTCAGCCCTTGTGTTCTGCCAGGGTAGGGTACAGGGTTTGGCACTGAGCAGGGTAACCTGCTGGCTGGAGCGGCAGAGCAGTGGCCTTGATTTATCTTTTGGAAGATTTAAAAACCAAAAAGCATAAACATTCTGGTCCTTCAGCAATGCTTTCTCTGAAGAAATACTTAACGGAAGGACTTCTGCAGTTCACCATTCTGCTGAGTTTGATTGGGGTACGGGTGGACGTGGATACTTACCTGACCTCACAGCTCCCCCCACTCCGGGAGATCATCCTGGGGCCCAGTTCTGCCTATACTCAGACCCAGTTCCACAACCTGAGGAATACCTTGGATGGCTATGGTATCCACCCCAAGAGCATAGACCTGGACAATTACTTCACTGCCCGGCGGCTCCTCAGTCAGGTGAGGGCCCTGGACAGGTTCCAGGTGCCAACCACTGAGGTAAATGCCTGGCTGGTTCACCGAGACCCAGAGGGGTCTGTCTCTGGCAGTCAACCCAACTCAGGCCTCGCTCTCGAGAGTTCCAGTGGCCTCCAAGATGTGACAGGCCCAGACAACGGGGTTCGAGAAAGCGAAACGGAACAGGGATTCGGTGAAGATTTGGAGGATTTGGGGGCTGTAGCCCCTCCAGTCAGTGGAGACTTAACCAAAGAGGTTAGTGGACCTGTGCTGGGTGGGTGGGGGCTGGGATTTGGGGATAGGGGTGGGCTGGTCCTGAAGGATTGTGGTCACAACCCTGAGCCCTGTAAAGAGCCGGACAGGTTCCAGTGGGGCCTCAGGCGCTGTTCTTGTGTAGGGATGGGCTGAACTGTCTGACATTAGGACTGGGGGCTAGGAGCATTTCCCTGTGTTGAACCATTGACCTACCTCTAAATGTACTGTCATGGCAGTGGGAGGTTCCTACACATGCCAGGGTGTTTACTGCTTGGATTTCAGCATGACTGCTTGAGGCCTGGGGTGGGGGAGGAGTCATGTTGTGATGGGCTTTGATGCAGTGTACATCTGTTGCTAAGACACAAATACTTTATGGACTGTTGCCTTGTACCTCCCCCTACATCAGAACACAGACATACCCTGAAGTTCTCCTTTGTGGTCAGGCCTGTTGTTTTGTCCTGATAATTCAGACCTCCTGGGCCTGAGCCAAGGGGTAGATTTGGATGGTTATTCTTGGCCAGGAGAGGGCCAAGGCTTCCATTCTTTGCTAAACGCCCACTGCAGGGAGTAGGGAAAAGAAGGCTGGGAGCTAGAAGAGAAACTGCCTTCTGCTGCCCAAGTCAACTTGCTTTGAGCTGTCAAAAGAGATCCTTAGCTCTTGTCACATGCCTGACATACTGTTCTGGGCGGAAAGTGATGCCATTCTTTGCCTTTTAAGATGCAGATGGCTACTGGTGCCTCTGTCCCACCATGATAAGATTGCTTTGAGTTGTGGGTTTGTATGGCTCTGGCTTGCCACCCAGCCTTAAGGAGCTGGGGAAAAGGCCTACTGCACTCTCCTGGCCATTAGGGAAGGAAAAGGCCTGATTGGGTTTTTGGAGGTGGCTATGTGGAGGAATGTAAAAAGTTTTACAGATGCTGCAGAAATTGGCTCCTCTGCCTGCCAGGTCAGACCATGTTTTCCCTCCTTCCCTGCTTTGGAGACTTTTCCTGAGCTCAGTTGTCTGACTGTTAGTGACTGTCAAAGAGTATGGCTTGTTCTAGGCCAGTGATTTTGTCCCCAAGGGTGCAGGTGGCAGTATGGTGAAAGAGTTTTGATTGTCACAACTGTGGGTGGGGTGCTACTGGGACCTAGTGGGTAGAGGCCAAGGATTTGCTTAACATCCTAAATAGCACAGGACACCTCCAAACAACAGATTTGTCTGACCCCAAGTGTCAGTAGTGCAGGGACTGAGACACTCTGCTCTGTGTTCAAATGGTTCATACTGGACCTGCTTTGAGAGGGACCTGGATTATCTGAGCGCAGGAGCCAGGAACATTTCTTACCTTTCAGGGCCTCTTATTTTAGCTTCTTACAAGACCTCTTGAAACTTCACCTTTCTTCTGCTTGCCCTTTCCCTTTCGTTCAAGTGGGCTCCAGTCTTGGCACAGTGTTCTAAAGTGTACTTCCCATACTCCTGCCCCAGTGTAGCTCCCTCAGGGGTGGATGGAACTGAGTTTGCTCCTGGAAACCCTGCAGGGGTAGCTCCATATCAGTTCCTTTTGGGATGGGAATGGGATGGGGTATTTTGGACATAATTGTGTGGGTTGGGGCAGGATGGGATGGGACTTTGAT
Organism: Alouatta palliata; assembly: GCA_004027835.1. NCBI lineage: Eukaryota > Metazoa > Chordata > Mammalia > Primates > Atelidae > Alouatta > Alouatta palliata. Next base: position 43,047 of record PVKV010014186.1, on the reverse strand, counting down.
GCTCCTTTCCTCTGTTTCTTGGCCCTGGTTAAGGTCGTGCTTTTCCTTATCTCAGGCCTTTAGGGCTCCCTTTGGGATGTGGGGTGGGTCAGCATTAGGGGCCCAGGCTGGGTATGGGGGAAGGAGGATTATTATGTGTCTAGAACAACATTTCCTCAGCAACTCAGGGATAAAAATACCCAGGTCCAGAGCATGTGACAGGCACTGCTGGAACCGGTATTATCCCTGGGGTGGTAGTGCTCTCCCGCTGCCAGGCCTGTTCTATGGACAGCCATAGCCTAGGCCCTTGTCACGGATAGGATTCCCCTGAGATTGGCATTCTGCCCAGAGCAGGGGGGTGGCCTGTTTACAGCTCTTTTCAGGCTAGGAGCAGACTGACCAGAGAGAACATACTGTCTCTTTCACCTGACCTTAGGCTCCAGGGGAGCAGCAGTGGGGAGGGAGCTAAATTTCCCCTTGAGACACCAAACCAGGGAGTCTGAATTGTGATACTGAGTCTGTGAGGGGCTTCTTTCCTGCTTGGATGAGATGTGGGCCAGGATCAGGCAGAGAATGCTCTTGAACAAAGCCAGGGTAAAAGAGGAATGGGGACATTTGTGGCCAGGAGAATGACGAGCACCTGTCTCTCTAAGTGTAGGGCTTCTGGGTTGTGTCTCCCCTCCTCTTGCTTGGGTCTAGGCCTGGCCAGCACTGTGACATTGCTGCATTTGGGAAAAATGGCCTTCCTTTTCCCCTAGTCTGACCTATTTTGGGGTGACAGAACTTATGGTGGGCCTGTGTGCTCTGGGTTCCTGCCCAGCCTGGCCCGTGAGTCCCTGGCCTTGAGAACTGGCCACTGCCTTCTTGAGGAATGGGAAAACTCCTTCCACTTCCAGCAAATAATTTAGATTCCCAGAGAATCTGGGGAGGAGTGTCTGCCCAGTCCTGAGTGGGCTGGATGAGCAAGCTGCGACAGGAGGGAGGAGAGTGGCACCCCTTCCCCCAGGGCTCTCACTGCGCCACCCCAGCTGACTGAGCTGGGTGGGGCTGCCCGCCCCTGGGCGCATCTCCTCAAGGAGACGGAGGCGGCCCAGGGATGGGCTGGTTCTTTGCGGCAGCTTCTCCAGCTGCCCTGATGCAGCGATTGGTTCCCGTCTGCAGCTAGGTAACAGGCGGTGGGAGGGGATTGGCTCCTTCCGCATCTCCAGCGGAGACTTGGGGGAGGAGATTGGCTCTCTGCGCAGCCTAGGTAACGACAGTGGGAGGGGATTGGCTCTTTCCGCAGCCCAGCTGCTGACCTGGGGGAGGGGATTGGCTCTCTGCAGCCTCAGCAGTGACCTGCGGGGTGGGAGGGGGAGGGGATTGGCTCCTTGCTGCAGCCTAGGTAACAAGTTTGGGGGGCGTGGGGAGGGGGAGAGGGAGGAGCGGGAGGATAGGCCCAGGAGGGAGCTTGCTTTCCTCTGCAGCTTGAGCACGGAGCATGGGGTGGGAGTCCCATCTCACTGCAGCCTCTGCGGTGAGCTCAGGGTGGGGGCAGCTGGGCGCCTGAGTGGAACTGGGGTTCTGAGGTGGGAGGGGGCTGCTCAAGGATGGAGGAAGGGGGCTGGGCTGGGCCGCCCAGGCAGCATCACGGGCGGGGCACCCTCCTCAGGCCCCTTGGAGCTAGCAAGGGGCCACCCTTCCAGCCTGGTGTGCTCCCTGAAAGCCAAGAGCTCCTTGCAGCCCCCTGTCCGGCTTCCCGGCACCGGCTGCCCTGGGGCTCATCTCGCAGACCATGACCCGCCTGGACCGCAGCTCTCACAGTGGTGGGGGCCATGCCAAAGGCAGCCGGCCCCTTAACTCTTTGCTGGCTGGTCACCGGGTGGCCCAGCCCCCCTCTGCTCCTGGGTCCAGGGCTTCTGTTCAGGTTGGTGTATGTGGGGAGACTAAAGGGAGTATTACATCTGGGAGGTCTTAGGGTCAGGGAGGGTTAATGGGAGAGGGATACTGGCTTAGAGGTAGGGAGGAGGTGGGTCTGATCTAAGGAAATTGCTTTCTGTAAAGTGTGTGTCCGCATTTTATCCCCTGGATGGAAGGCAACACTTTAGGGTTTCTTCAGGCTTGTGGGGAGGGCACGACTACAGGGGGGTGCCATGTATAGGAAGCCCAAATAGCTCTATTTATTGGGGTTCTATGCTGTTGGCAGTGGGGGTGGCAGTTGGTGCAGCGACTGTTCACAAGCCACCAGGGCAGAGCGGGAGGGAGGTATTTTGGTGGCCAAGGTGGCAGTTGTAGCTGAGCAGTGATGGGGGTTATGTCCTTGAGTGGGTTGACTGATGGGGAGTTGGTGAGTCCTGGGGTGTGGTGAGGAAGGGAGTGAGAGCCCTGCTGTGAGGGGACACAGGCGGGCCTGGGCAGGGGTGGGATGCCCCCCGGGGATCATCTGAGAGTGGGAATTCTGGTAGGGATGAATCTTGAGGTGATCCTGGGGTTGAGGAGTTGTTGGTGTCAGCCTTACTCTTGCTGCCAGCTGGGGAATGGGGAATGGGCTGTAGGAAGGGCTGGAGACAGCATGGCGTTGTCATTGGTTGCATCAGGTGGTTGGAAATGCAGGGATTTTCCTTTCCAGCCTACCCCACCCCTTTATGCAAATGAAATGGCACCACAAGGCTGATGCAAGCCTGGCCACTGCTAAGCAGTTCTGCATGACAATTTGCTCTTGCTTGCCATGGCCAGCTTCCACCAAACCAAGTTTTAAGGGGTCTGATTCCCAAAGCGAGAGGTGTCTCCTGATGTTCTCCTTCTTTATGTAGGGGTGAGGCAGCCCTGCCTTTTGGCTGGGTGTGTCTTGGTCCACATTCTGATCATTCCCACCTTTATGGTGATAGTCACGCTAATGGTTTTGCTAATGGCTCTCTTTTTTTGTGTTGTGAGGGGATAGTGTCTGGAAATAGATGAATGAGCATTTGCTGGTGCAGAGCGGGTAAAGGCTGGTAGGTGAAGAGCTGGGAGGTTCTCCACCCAGGACTAGCTGGGGTGACACTAGGAGGGACCTCTGAGGGGCAGGACAAGAAAAGGACCCAGGTTCCTGAGAGCTAAAGTCATGTGATCTGTCTTTCAGGACATAGATCTGATTGACATCCTTTGGCGACAGGATATTGATTTGGGGGCTGGGCGTGAGGTTTTTGACTATAGTCATCGCCAGAAGGAGCAGGATGTGGAGAAGGAGCTGCGAGATGGAGGCGAGCAGGACACCTGGGCAGGCGAGGGCGCGGAAGCTCTGGCACGGAACCTGCTAGTGGATGGAGAGACTGGGGAGAGCTTCCCTGCACAGGTACCATCACCTCTGCTCACTGTGCTCTCTTCTTGTCCCTTCTCCCCTGATAAAAACCGCTGGAGTTCTTCCAGAAACTTCCCTTAGAGAAGACAGTTTGTGTGTGGGGTGGACCTGAATTTCTGTTTTGGGTTGGGTCTATCAGTCCCAGTGGCTGAGTCTTGGAAAGGGGAGTGGAAAGCAGCAGATGCAGAAGGGCCAAGCCTTGGCAACAGACAACTCAAGGGAGGCAGAGCATCTAGCATCTTCCTGCTTGCTTCAGGACTCTTCCACTCTCCCTTCTGTTGTTAGGAGTTTGGGATTGGGGACCAGCCATTAGCCTGGGAATGGGAGGGAGACTGCAGGCCTTCACCCATTCTGGGAAAGAAGCCTCAGCCTTAGACAGCCAAGGTCCCAGTCAGACTTACAGTTCCTGTTGCCACAGGTGCCTAGTGGGGAGGACCAGACAGCCCTGTCCCTGGAAGAGTGCCTTAGGCTGCTGGAAGCCACCTGCCCCTTTGGGGAGAATGCTGAGGTGAGCAGGACTCCAGTGAGAGCCCACCAAGTGAGCAGGGCAGCATGTACCTGGTGTGTCTCTTCATGGCTGAGGGGCCAGCTCTGGGTTCTGGCCTTGTCCTGGCTGCTGGGGGTAAATGCAGACAGAGGAAGGAAGAACAGAAACAGACTCCAGGTGGTAGTGTCTGGGAGGAAGGTACAAGGTCTTTCCTTCCCCCTCGTTAAAGCGTCTGTTTTGCCCTAGTTTCCAGCAGACATTTCCAGCATAACAGAAGCAGTGCCTAGTGAGAGTGAGCCCCCAGATCTTCAAAACAACCTCTTGTCTCCTCTCCTGACTGGGACAGAGTCACCATTTGATTTGGAACAGCAGTGGCAAGATCTCATGTCCATCATGGAAATGCAGGTAGGATTGTCGGAACGGCACAAACCTATTGTATTTTGCACAGGGTGTCTTAGCACTCAGTTGCTTTTCCATCTCTGCTGAAAGAGTAATACTGTCTGTGATCCATAGGAAAGTGGGGACACTGAGGGGAAACCTGTCCAGGTGTGTCCTTGGGGCAGTGGGAGGTGGAGACAGGTAGGGTTTGGGTTAAATAAAACTCAGGACTCAGCCTTCCAAATCAGGGCCTTCCTCCTGGGTATGCCTTCTTCCTTTCCTTCAGGCAAATAGGCACTTCGCGGAGTGCTTCCAAGGTTCTGCATTAATAATAGCTGACATTCACATGGTGCTTTACAGCCATCGTTCTCTCACTTGGCCCTCACAATCATCTAGTCAGCCTATATTATTTCAAAGGTGAGGAAATTGAAGCTCAGAGAGGTTAAATGATGTGCCCATGGTCACACAGCAAATGGTGCAACTAGGTTTTCTGACGTTAAGTCTGGGTGTTCTTTTCACTGTGTTGATTTTGCAGTAACAAGGTAGTGTTTTCTTCCTCTCCCTCCAAGATGGGGGGAGTCTAGCCAAAAATGAGGAAAAGCTGGTCAGTCCTACATTAGGGTCAAGCCTACATGGAAGAACCCATCTCTGCTAGGCCTGGTGGATGAAGCTGGCTCAGGAGCTGACACTGTGGGCTTTGGTTTCTAGTCTTTTGTCTTTACACCCAGCAGCTGTGCCTCTGTTGGGTGCCTGCAGTGTGTGAGCACCAGGGGAGGGAGTCAGTTCCTAGTGAACAGTGGTGCTCTTCTCCCCTCCCAGGCCATGGAAGTGAACACATCAGCAAGTGAAATCCTGTACAATGCCCCTCCTGGAGATCCACTGAGCACCAACTACAGCCTTGCCCCCAACACTCCCATCAATCAGAATGTCAGCCTGCATCAGGCATCCCTGGGGGGCTGCAGCCAGGACTTCTTACTCTTCAGCCCTGAGGTGGAAAGCCTGCCTGTGGCCAGTAGCTCCACGCTGCTCCCATTGGTCCCCAGCAATTCCACCAGCCTCAACTCCACCTTCGGCTCCACCAACCTAACAGGGCTCTTCTTTCCACCCCAGCTCAATGGCACAGCCAATGACACAGCAGGCCCAGAGCTGCCTGACCCACTGGGGGGTCTGTTAGATGAAGCCATGTTGGATGAGATTAGCCTAATGGACCTGGCCATTGAAGAAGGCTTTAACCCTGTGCAGGCCTCCCAGCTGGAGGAGGAATTTGACTCTGACTCAGGCCTCTCCTTAGACTCCAGCCATAGCCCTTCTTCTCTAAGCAGCTCTGAAGGCAGTTCTTCCTCCTCTTCCTCCTCTTCTTCCTCTTCTTCCTCTGCTTCTTCCTCTGCCTCTTCCTCTTTTTCTGAGGAAGGTGCGGTTGGCTACAGCTCTGACTCTGAGACCCTGGATCTGGAAGAGGCTGAGGGTGCTGTGGGCTACCAGCCTGAGTACTCCAAGTTCTGCCGCATGAGCTACCAGGATCCGGCTCAGCTCTCCTGCCTGCCCTACCTGGAGCATGTGGGCCACAACCACACATACAACATGGCACCCAGTGCCCTGGACTCAACCGACCTGCCACCACCCAGTGCCCTCAAGAAAGGCAGCAAGGAGAAGCAGGCTGACTTCCTGGACAAGCAGATGAGCCGGGATGAGCACCGAGCCCGAGCCATGAAGATTCCTTTCACCAATGACAAAATCATCAACCTGCCTGTGGAGGAGTTCAATGAGCTGCTGTCCAAATACCAGCTGAGCGAAGCTCAGCTGAGCCTCATCCGAGACATCCGGCGCCGGGGCAAGAACAAGATGGCGGCGCAGAACTGCCGCAAGCGCAAGCTGGACACCATCCTGAATCTGGAGCGTGATGTGGAGGACCTGCAGCGCGACAAAGCCCGGCTGCTGCGGGAGAAAGTGGAGTTCCTGCGCTCCCTGCGGCAGATGAAGCAGAAGGTCCAGAGCCTGTACCAGGAGGTGTTTGGGCGGCTGCGGGATGAGAATGGGCGACCCTACTCACCTAGTCAGTATGCGCTCCAGTACGCTGGGGACGGCAGTGTCCTCCTCATCCCCCGCACGATGGCCGACCAGCAGGCCCGGCGGCAGGAGAGGAAGCCAAAGGACCGGAGAAAGTGAGCCTGGGGAGGAAGGGGGTTTGATGCCCACCAAGACCGAAACTGGAGAAGGGCTGGGCCTGGACCTGGACCTACAGCGGGAACTTTAATGCCTTCTTATCCAATGTATCTTCTCAGATGGGATGACTGCGGGTCAGTGTACAGGAAGAGGCGGGCGCAGGCACTGGCTGGCTCAGCTCCACTTGGGTGGAGTGGAAGTAGCCAGACCATTTGGACGGACAGGGTCCTCACCCTACCACTTTCCTGTGAGGCAAGGGTGGTGGTGGAGTAGTTGCTGGAGGTAGAGGAGCAAAGGCCGACGAAGGGGAAGGAATGGATCTGTGAGAGGAAGGGAAGGTGGCAGAAAGTTTCATTCCAGGAAGGAGGGAAAGAGAAGGAAACCCCAAAAACCAAAGTGTGAAGAAAATCAGAGGGAAGATTTAAGGTTGGCTCTGGCCAGGATTCCAGGCAGCAGGTTTGAGTGACTCTGGTGGGCCTAGGTCACTGGTGATAAACCCCATTTCACCCCAGGGGGGTTACACAGACACAGGGTGGGGGTGGGTAGGGGCAATGTTAACTCTTTCTGCTCCTTGCACTTTTGGCATCCCTGAAGGGGAGCTCTTGGGTATCATCGGCTGGAATGTTTCAATCGAATGGAGCCACTGGGCCCCCAACAGTGGCTTGGAGATTTAGGGTCAAAGAGTGAACAGGAAAGGGTCATGTGGCCCCATGTTGCAGCAGCCCCAATGTCACGCATGTCATTCACTGCCTTGCCATTCCATCTCCCTCCATGCTCTAGCCACCCCTGAGCTGAGGCTCCCACTGTCTCCATCAGAGCCTGCATGTGAATGCCATCCTCCTTGGGTCCGGTGTTTGTGTTCACCACCCCTCACCAGCTACCTGAGCTCTTCTGTAGCTGGGGTAGGGTGCTGGCAGTGCTCTGGGAACTGTGCTTGCAGCCTTCCTCTTTGGGGACTGCTATGAGGCAGGGGAATGATGGAGGGAGGATTTAGTGCAGCAGCCTTCAGGCAGGATTCAGCACAACACTGGGGAGTGACCCTTCCCAAGGGCCTCTGCCTACCAACAACTGGGCTTGTCACTGGGGAAACACAAAAAATTACACAACCCATCAACAACAAAACTAGTCTTAGAATTTCTTGGCGCTTTGATTTTTTTTAGGGCTTGTGCCCTGTTTCACTTATAGGGTCTAGAATGCTTGTGTTGAGTAAAAAGGAGATGCCCCCAATATTCAAAGCTGCTAAATGTTCTCTTTGCCATAAAGACTCTGTGTAACTGTGTGAACACTTGGGATCTTTCTCCTCTGTCCTGAGGTCATCGTCTTTCTTTTTTGGGTTTCTTTCTAGAAGATTGAGAAGTGCTTGTGACGGGCTGAGAGCACTCCCCGCCCCAAACACACAAGCTCTCAGCCACAGGCAGCTTCTCTGCAGCCCCAGCTTAGCACAGGCTCCTGGAGGGCTGCCTGGGGGAGGCAGACATGAGAGTGCCAAGGTGGCCAGATGATTCCAGGACCACAGTGTCTTTAACTGTCTGTTTGCCACTGCTTCCCCTACCCCTGCCCAGCTCTGGAGTACTGTCTGCCCCAGACAAGCAGGAGTGAAATGGGGGTAAGGGGAGGAGAGCACTGATTCCCAGTTAGGGGGGTCATAACTGAGCAGTAGGGATAGAAGGTGTGAACCTAGGAGTGCTATAAATTATTTTCCTTGTAGATTTTATTTTTAATTTATCTCTTGTGACCTGCCAGGGAGAGGGGAGAGAGAAAGAGATGCTGTTGAGCACATGACAAAATAAAATAAAATAAAATGGATGATTCATTCTCAAGTGCAATTTTTTCCCCACTTTGAATTTAAACTGAGAATAAAGTAAATGGACTTTTGTGGGGAGGACTGGCCATTGTGTGGCCAAGGCAGAGCTCACATGGGAAGATGGGTGGAGAACTGGGGAGGGTGACAATGAGGAACTTTCAAGGGCAAGTCTTAAATACTGTATTAAACCTTCAGGGCGGGCATTATGCAGTGTGTACTTCATAGGGTTAGTGAGCTCAGTCCTCTCAGGAAGGATCCAGAGTTCTTTTGGTCTCATACAGCTAGGATACATGGAGGTGTCACCTAACCCAGCTCCTTACCTGTCCACCTGCTACAAACTGTACTTTTAAACTCAATTGTGCTGTTATTTCTCTAGTGGCCTCACCTGCCAAAGGGGTGCAGAGCATCGGAGTGTAGTCATGATGATGAAAACCTGAGAAACCCATGGCAGTGACTAACGTGACAAGCGCTACTGTGTAACCAGCAGCAGAACCACTAAAGAGAAGCAGGAAGCCAGGGTTTAGGACCCTGGAAAACCTCCCCCGCTGAGGGAGCTAGAATCTATTTTCCCTCAGAATGCTGAACTACCCAGCCTATGAAGAGCTATAATGCTTTAAGGTCTCTGCATGGATACTGGAACTTCCAAATGCCCATGTTAGGGCAGGTGTTTAGTAGATGCTGGAGGAATGAACACTCACTCAGCAGTCTTTTTATTGGTAGGGTCTCGCTCTGTCTCCCAGCCTGGAGTGCGGTGACGTGATCTCAGTTCACTGCAACTTCCACCTTCGGGGCTCAAGCTATCCTCCCACCTCAGCTTCCCAACTAGCTGAGACTATGGGTGCATGCCACCACCATGACTGGCTACTTTTTGTGGAGACAGGGTTTCACTATGTTGCCCACACTGGTCTCAAACTCCTAGGGTCAAGTGATCTGCCTGCCTCAGTCTCCCAAAGTGCTAGGATTATAGGCATGAGACATTGCTCCTGGCCTCTTCTGTGAGATTACTGGACAGGGTTTAGGAGTAGAAGTTATGATCCCCTTAATGGAAGCTGTGAAATCATCCACTGGATACCACTCTGTAACCTGGCTCAGCTGTCCTTTAGTGATACTACTTTAGTCATGTTTAGAATTGTTCTAAGGAGTGGAGTAGACTTCTAAGAATAATGATGCTGGGCGCAGTGGCTCACGCCTGTAATCCCAGCACTTTGGGAGGTTGAGGCAGGTGGATCACGAGGTCAGAAGATTGAGACCATCCTGGCCAACATAGTGAAACCCCATCTCTACTAAAAATACAAAAATTAGCTGGGTGTGGTGGCGTCTGACTGCAGTCCCAGCTACTCAGGAGGCTGAGACAGGAGAATCACTTGAACAAGGTACTTGGAGGTTGCAGTGGGCCGAAATGGCGCCACTGCACTCCCAGCCTGGTGACAGCAAGATTCCGTCTCAAAAAAAAAAAGATGATGATTTTTTATTGTCTCGGTTTATAAGAGCCTCTCCCCGACTCCCCGGCCTCCAGTTGGAAAGGTTTGGTCATATCAAACAAGAACTCTTTCCTAATTAGGAACTGACTAATGTCTGTAAGCCGGATAAAATCAAGACACGTAAAGGGGTGAAAAAAAGCAAAACTAAAAGTTAGTTTGAGGCCGGGTGCGGTGGCTCACGCCTGTAATTCCAGAACTTTGGGAGGCTGAGGTGAGTGGATCACCTCAGGCCAGGAGTTCAAGACCAGGCTAACCAACACCGTGAAATTCTGTCTCTACTAAAAATACAAAAATTACCTGGGTGTGGTGGCGGGCGCCCGTAATCCTAGCAACTCCGAGGCTGAGGCAGGAGAATGGCTTGAACCTGGGAGGCAGAGGTTGCTGTGAGCCGAGATCACGCCATTGCACTCCAGCCTGGGCAACAAGAGCAAAATTCCATCTCAAAAAAAAAAAAAAAGTTTGAAAAACATTAATTCATACCAATAATTTTAAAAACATTATATGTAGAAAACTGAAAAGTAAAATTCAGTTTTAATATTCTCATATCCTTTCTAGAAATGTATGTACAGTCATGTGTGAATGACCAACATACATCCTGAGAAATGCTTCGTTAGACCATTTTGTCAGAGTGTACTTACACAAAATTAAATGGTAGTGCCTACTACACACCTAGCCTGTGTACTGAGCCTATTGCTCCTAGGCTACAAACCTGTACAGTGTGTTGCTATACTGAATACTGTAGGCAGCTGAAGAACAATGATAAGCACTTGTATATCTAAACATAGAAAACGTGCATAGAGGAAGACCACAGTGAAGAAAAATTTGAAAAAATTAAAAATGAAAGGTACAGTATAGGCTGGGTGCTCATACCTGTACTCCCAACAAGACTGTGCCACCACACTCCAGCTTGGGTGACAAAGTGAGACCCTGTCTCAAAAAAAAAAAAAAAAAGTACAGTAGAAATAGGGTATTATAATCTTACTGGACAATTATATATATGATCTCTGATGAAATGTTATGCAGCACATGACTATGTATTTTTGTTCGGCAATTAGGCTGTAACTTTTACCTTGTTTTGTAATTTTTTTTTAACTTTAAAAGATTTAGAGATTTGAAAAATTCCTCTTAAGCCCTTTGCTAGTGTCATCCCTGTCTGAGTAAGAATATTTTTGTTGGCTGGGCGAGGTGGCTTACGCCTGTAATCTCAGTATTTTGGGAGTCTGATGCGGGTGAATCATGAGGTCAGGAGTTCCAGACCAGCCTGACCAACATGGTGAAACCCCGACTCTACTAAAAATATAAAAATTAGCTGGGTATGGTGGTGTGTGCCTGTAATCCCAGCTACTCGGGAAGCTGAGGCAGGAGAATCACTTGAACGCGGGAGGTGGAGATTGCAGTGAGCTGAGATTGCGCCACTGTACTCTGGCCTGGGCGACAGGGTGAGACTGAGACTCTGTCTCAAAAAAAAAAAAAAATTTTTGTTAGCAGCTCCTCCTCCTTAGAGAGATGTACAGTTTTGTCTAGGATCGTGCTGATTAGCTGGGGCATGGGGCCAAGTTGGTCAGCACTGCTATGGAGCTGACCTCTTTTTCTGCTGGCAGGTAGAGTGGGTGTTCCAGCCTCTTTCTGGCAGGAATAAGATAGGAGGACTCAAGGCCTGTGGAAGGGCTACTACCACTATAGCCATCTACCTAAGGCAGAAAGTGAGAAGAGGTCCTGGTGGAAAGCTGGGAGCCGAACAGGACTTAGGCTTAACAAAGGACAAAACTGGGCTGGGTGACTGACTTGGGTGGGTGTGGGAAAGCTTACTTTGTCTTGACTTCAGCAGTTGGAGGCTTCATTCAAACTGATTTTTTCTCACATCTTACTTATGCTAAGGAGATAAAAACAGACCCATATTTTCAACATCTGCCCTGCATAGATCTCACCAATGAAGGTGGGGCTGTTTCAGTATCAATAAAAATAGAACAGTGAACTATGGAGGGAAAATCATGATCTAGAGACATGCTTCAGTGTCATCAAGACTGGCCTCCATGGCAGACATTTCCCCACTCTTACTGGGGAAAACTGAGTAATAATTAGTCCAACAAACAGGTGAACAGGGAGGTACTTTCCACAGAGCCCTGTCAAACTGGCCTCATCCCCGCTTTTATAACTCCCAGCTAAACCAAACCTTGCAGCCCCTCTTCACATTTGCTTGGCAAACAGCTCCTTATGGAAAAAAACAACATCCCCACCACCCTCAAGTCCACTACTTCATCCTGTAGGCACTGACCAAGAGCAACAACTTTAGAAGCCTGGTTCCATATTGATATGCCATTGTATACAAACATAGGTACTAGATTGGTATCTGCTTTGTGAGTCATTTTTCCAGCCAAGTATAGAAATTCTGTAGCAAAACCTACATGCTTCATGACCATGAGTGGTTAAGCCTTATTTTTTATCACAGATCCCCCTCTGTTAAGTGAAGGGGACCCACAACCTTCAACCTGTCAGTTTGTCAATATGCCAAAAATAACGTTTCTTTTTACCTTTGCTTTCTTACACAGAACTCAGTCATCTTCCTTGCCTCTGGCTCTGAAGTTTGGAGTGGAGAATGAGCATTTGGGGACTATGGGGATATGTGTGAAACTTAACACTGAGTTCTAGTCCTTGTTCTGTTCAGTTTGTGTCTGCCTGAATCAGCTGAGAAATAGCATCTAGTATATACATACTCTTTGGAGTAGTGTCAGAGTATGGTACCTTGCAAAAGAGGTCTGATTTCAAAAATCAGCTGGATAGAAGTCTTTGTCTTCCTTTTTGAATACATAATACCAACGGAGGTCTTAAAGCTGTTTTTTTGTGTTTTGGAGACAGGGTCTGGCTCTGTCATCCAGGCTGGAGTGCAGTGGTGCAATCTTGGCTCACCGTAAAACTGCCTCTGGGCTCAAGCTATCCTCCCACCTCAGCCTCCTGGTAGCTGGCATACAGGCGTGTACCACCATGCCTGGCTAATTTTTGTATTTTTAGTAGAGACAGGGTTTTGCCATGTTGTCCAGGTTAGTCTTGAACTCCTAAGTTCAAGCGATCCATCCGCCTCAGCCTCCAAAGTGCTGGGATTACAGGCATGAGCCAGTGCACCCTTAAAGCTGCTTCTTTTCCAGCCTAACTTAAACTGCAGAATGGAGATAGGTTACATGGTATTTTTTAAATTTAATTCCAGATGCTCCTCAACCAAGGAAACAAAAAATCTAGTTCACTTGGGGTAGAGAGAAGACCAGAGAGTTGGCATCCTGCCTTTTGTGTCAAACACAGGTGTAACTGGGCTTACAGTTGACTTGAACTTTCCAATCCTCAGTTAGGGGCTGAAGCGGTAACTGAAGCAATGGGCTAATGTCCCAAAGCCAGGCCTCAAAGTTGCCCAGCCTGACCCTAGGCTATGCAAATAACAAAAAGGGCAGGCTTGGTCAAAGTCAACTAGGATTTAAAAATCCCTTTGCGGTAAACTGGCTTTGGTACTATCACAAACCACCATACAAACCAACAAACTTACAAGGCAGACCAGTTGTGCTATTGCACATTTTAACACAGGCTATTTAACACACCCAAAAACTACAGAAGCTGAATTGTCAGGACTTGTTCTTGCCTCACTTTTTTTTTTTTTTTTTTTTTTTTTTTTTTTTTTTTT
>PVKV010014186.1:0-29669 GCA_004027835.1 Alouatta palliata | reverse complement strand
TCTTGCCTCACTTTTGCCACTTCATTAGCCTAAGCCAAAAAAAAATAAAAGCCTTAAAAAAGCACTCTCAGCTTGCCCCACAAAGCAGTGCCAACTATGCTTTTCATCCCAGCAGGATGGTTTTATTTCAGATTTCCTTTACTTTCAACATTCAGCAGCTTATTCAGGAAACTTACAAGGCCAAGGTCAATTAAGTCATCCATAAGAAAGACGAGTAACTTTAAACCTCACATACCAGATAGGAAAGTAGTAACTTTTGGGGAAAACCTCAATGCTGGACATCGTCAAAACAAGGTGATGTGCAGATCCAGACTGACAAGTTGTCTTGGGACCTTAAGCTCTACTCTGTCAAACTCCTGTAATCCCACAAGGACAGACTAGGATGCCTCTCCCTGATAACTGTTTTCTATTGCTGAGAGCCAAGACTCCTTTATTAAGTTGAACGCTAACACTGAGCCTGGACTTAGTTCAGTCCTATCACAGCTTTAAATTTTAAATGAGGACATATCTTCATCAGAAAACCTGCACATTAATCCCAACTATCTATCATTTTCCCTTTTACTATGAGAAATAATTGCTTTATAATGCAGATTCCCAATGCCACAGTCCATAAAAATGTGCCGCACACACAGACAAATCCCAAATGGCCAGAGTTTAAGATCAAACTGAGCCAAGTCTATGGCCACTACAGAATTGAGAGTTCTGGAATATAAGGTCATATCTGAAAACAGGTATTTAAAAATTTAATTAGGTGAGGTATGTTGGCCCACACTTACAATTCCAACACTTTGGGAGGCAGAGACAGGAGGACTGCTTGAGCCCAGGAATTCAAGATCAGCCTGGGTGACATAGTGAGATCCCATCTCTACTAATAGTTAAAAATTAATAATAATTAGCTGGACATTATAGTACACATCTGTAGTCCCAGCTACTCAGCAGGCTGAGGTGGGAGGATCCCTTTATCCCAGGAAGATGAGGCTGCTATGAGCCATGGTAGCACCACTGCACTCTAGCCTGGGTGACAGAGTGAAGTATCTCTACAAAAAAAAAAAAAAAAAAAAAAAAAAAAAAAAAAAAAAAAAAAAAAAAAAAAAAAAAAAAAAAAAAAAAAAAAAAAAAAAAAAAAAAAATATATATATATATATATATATATATATATATATATATATATAAAACTAAAAATTACTTTAAATTGCTGGGCACTGTGGCTCATGCCTGTAATCCCAGCACTTTGGGAGGCCAATGCAGGTGGATTGCCTGAGGTCAGGAGTTCGAGACCAGCCTGGCCAACACGGTTAAAGCCCATCTCTACTAAAAATACAAAAAATTAGCTGTGCATGGTGGCAGGCACCTGTAGTTCCAGGTACTCTGGAGGCTGAGGCAGGAGAAATGCTTGAACCCGGGAGGCAGAGTTTGCAGTGAGCCAAGACTGCACCAGGGCAACAAAAGCAAAACTCCATCTCAAAAAAAAAAAAAAAAAAAATTGGCTGTCAACATTTTTTTTGAAACGGTTTCGCTCTTGTCACCCAGGCTGGAGTGCAGTGGTGCAATCTCTGCACATGGCAACCTCCACCTCCCAGGTTCAAACAATTCTCCTGCCTCAGCCTCTCAAATAGCTGGGATTACAAGTGCCCACCACCACGCCCAGCTAATTTTGAGAGACAAGGTTCACCATGTTGGCCAGGCTGGTCTCGAACTCCTGACCTCAGGTGATTCACCTGCCTCGGCCTCCCAAAGTGTTGGGATTACAGCCATGAACCACCGCACCTGGCCGGTTGTCAAAATTTTCAAATGATATCAAATGCAGGAACAATTATTACTCAGCACTGTCAGGGTGTTGTTTCTGTGGTCGTTATTCCATCCATTTATAATAATGAAACTTAAGACAATGAAGGAGCAAGACTTGTTTTACAGGCTCTGCCAGTACAGGACACCTCAGGTAATAATGATGTCACAATATTAGCAAGCTCCCCTTTTCTAATAGTAACTAAGATAATTTATTTCCTCTTTAATTTCCAAGCAAGAGGTCTATGACGGTGCAATTTTATGGAAGCCATCCAACAAACACGTTTTTCCACTGTCTGAAGAAGTATTCTTTGGCCAGGAGTGGTGGCTCATGCCTATAATCCCAGCACTTTGGGAATCTGAGGTGGGCAGATCACCTGAGGTCAGGAGTTCGAGACCAGCCTGGCCAATATGGTGAAACCCCGTCTCTACTAAAAATACAAAAACAATTAGCCAGGCCTGGTGGTGTGCACCTGTAGTCCCAGCTACTTGGGAGGCTGGGGCAGGAGAATCGCTTGAACCCTGGAGGCAGAGGCTACAGTGAGCCAATATTGTGCCACTGCATTCCAGCCTGGGCAACAGAGCAAGACTCTGTCTCAAAAACAGAACAAACAATAAACAAATAATCTCTGAATATCTTCTCAAGCTGACTTAACATTTGTTGTGCCTATTTGTATTTGTAGCAGTTTGAATTTGTGGCCTCAACAATCATAAAAGTTGGTCCTTAAACCATAGATCTAGTCATGTTCTAATTGGCTTTTGAAAATAACAAAATTCTGTCTAGTTTCAACTCAGTTTTCACTGCATGCGTAGCAGTATTACTGTTTTCTCTGGTGGAGAATAACAGTTTTTACAACAGCTCAGGAATGCCACAAATGACAAGGAAGTCAGTTCCAAAGGTTAAGGCCAAAGCTGACTAGTAGCCCATTTGGGATACAAACCAAGGCTGTAGTTTCATTTCAGTGCATTTGATGGTACAGAACAGAACCAGAACACCTCCAACTAAACTCCCTTAATTAGCTACCGACGGCTGTGCTACTGCCAGCCACCACAAGGGCACACACTCAGACCTCTCTGTGCAGGAGGAAGGCCTGTCTGTGACCCAGACCTTCAGTAAGGTTCCCCAGCTCCATTTATGTCTCCCCAGAACTTTCCTGAGGAGGCTTTTGGAAAAGTATCTACACATCAGTTTATTTTAAACATATGCTTTGCACAAGTGAGTAGTGCTCAACTGTTACACTGATATCAGTGGAAATGCTATTTCTGTTATAATTTTCGCTCTAGAATCACAGGCAGAAAATGTTTTAAGTCAGTGCTCAAACACAGGGCCAATTCCTGGAAAATTTTGGAGAAGTAGATTTTAGCCAAGGTCTGTTACATACTAGAGGCAGGATCTAAACCTGACTCGAAAACTCATGTTTCCAAATATACCATAGTTTGGAAGTGCTATCAAGTCAGAGTGCTCAATAAACTTTCAGCAATACTGAAGAGAGCATGATGGGACCATCTTTACAATCTCTGCAGCAACTGATAAATGCTCGGTATTTACTAAATTAACATGGTGAGACCACTTAAAGATTCAGGCCAGGCACTAGATTTTCAAGCCTGCAGCAAGAAATAAAATCATCCAAGTGAGGACGCCATTTCCAACAGGCTGAACCTATAAGGTAAGAAGGGTTCCTGGTAAGACTTAAGACAGAAATCAGGGATTATAAATCTATAGTTTTATTAAGACAAAAACTGACAGTGTAGTATGAAGTTTACATTAAACAAAGTTTTCACAGAAATCTAACACATGCCTAAAAAGATTTTACAACGTAGCTCTAGATGCAAGTCTAGATAATATCAGAACTGATGGATCTCATGACTCAATACAGAGCATTTTGGGTATGTTACTTCTTAGGATTTCTTTAAAAAAGTGTGTGTGTGTGTGTGTGTGTGTGTGTGTTTTAAAGTGAACCACTGCCCAGTATGAAAGTTTAATCTTCTCCTGGGACCAAGGTTTTTTAAGTCACTCAACTCTTGAATCAATTCAGTGAAACTTGTGCTGTCAATGACTGAACCCTGCCACTAATGGTTTCAGAGTTCAAAGCTCAAAAAAAAGAGAACGGCTCCAAGAGTTCTCCCCACTAAGAGCATAGGCCCTTGTCTTTCCCTACTGTCTTAACTCCTCTACCACCCTCTTCCTCTTCCCCAACACCTCAGCCAGTGGCTTGGATGAACAAGCTGATATTTATAATTTTGTTATTAGTAAAGAAAGGTCTTCTAATTTCAGGAATTAGCACCTCTGAGACAGAATGATCTGCTTGTACTGTATACTCTCCAGTAAAAGACCTTCCCTCCTCAGTCAATTTCCATTTCCAAAATGGCAACTTTGGTAACTTATGAACTGGCTTAGTCCTTTATGGGGAACAGCAGTAAGTTTAGGCAGGGAGCACCTTGGCCTATAGGTTTCAGACATTCACAGCTTTTAAACAGTCTCTCACAGTCCTTATTTACGGTGCCAATGACATTTTTTTGAAAAGTAAAATATTCTGGACATAGAAGCATATCATTAGTTGTCTGTTCTTTCCATTGCTTCACCACTTCCCCTTTCAGGCCCCCAAATTTAATCAAAATGATGCTACCCATCTCCCTCTCTCCCCTCCCCATCCCTCCCTCCCCCAAATAATACACCAGTAATAGCCAAAAACTACACACATGCTATGCTGTAAAAATGCAGAGTTAACACTATTGGGAAGAAGGCTGTGGGTTGTGGAGATGCTCTTTGAAGATCCACAGTATGTTTTTGCTCTCCCACTCACCCAGTTCTGCAAGTTTTGTCCTTCATAGAAGGCCCTTTGCTTTTCTCAGCAAAGTACAGAAAAGGTTGCCTTGAAACACTTATCCCCCTTCCCCTCCACTGGGATGGGTGTGCAAACTATACAGCTTGGAACGGCTTTAAAGCACTTGGGCTGCTGCAGGGCACAGAAACTATACTGGCTCTTCAAAGGACATCTTCTCAAGCCACCTCTATGGTGTCAAGACAAGTAGAACTCCTTCCCTTCCCACTTGAAACCCAGTCAGATGTGACAGGGGCTGGTACTCAGGAGAGTTAATTCTTGTCATCTTTTTTGTCATCATCCTCCGAGGGGTAGGAATGCCACGTCAGCCTTTCCTCATAGAAGGATATGACAACCTGTGGGCACTTGACATTGGCTTCCTTGGCAGGGACCAGGTCAGCCTCATCAGAGTTTTTCCTGCAGAATAAAGCAAAGAGAGACTTTGAGACCAAGTGCTAGTGGTCTGTCCTAAGTTGGATAACCCAGGGGATAGTGCTTTTAAAAACAGTAATTTTGGCCGGGCGCAATGGCTCATGCCTGTAATCCTAGCACTTTGGGAGGCCGAGGTGGGTAGATCACCTGAGGTCAGGAGTTTAAGACCAGCCTGGCCAACATGGTGAAAACCCATCTTAAAAAAAAAAATTCATAATTTTAGGCTCAGCGTAGTGGCTCACGCCTGTAATCCTAACACTTTGAGAGGCAGAGGTGGGCAGATTGCCTGAGGTCAGGAGTCTGAGACCCGTCTGGCCAACATGGTGAAAACCCATCTTAAAAAAAAAAAAAAATTAAAATTAAAAAATTAGAAATTTTAGAAAAATAGGCAGGGAACAATGAAAACGTGGCCTAAGCAGCATTTACTGGCAACTTTATGTCAAGTGACATCCTGGGAGATACTCTCCTGTTGAAAATTCCCTCTAGGGATTTGTGTATGTCAAAAACCAGGTCACCGGACTTAACCAATCACATCTGAACATCTGGGAAAGGCCCCAAAAAGCATGACTCTTCAGAATCTCTGAGGGAAGAGAGGCTACCTCACTCTTCCAAAAGCCATATCGCAGCTGATACGAACACATGGAGAAATCTTGGCTTTGTAATAGGATTTTTTTTTTTTTTTTTTTTTTTTTGGGACGGAGTCTCACTGTCGCTGAGGCTGGAGTGCAGTGGCTCAATCTTGGCTCACCATAACCTCCACCTCCTGGGTTCAAGCAATTCTCCTGCCTCAGCCTCCCCAAGTAGCTGGGACTACAGGTGTGTGCTACCACACCTGGCTAATTTTGTATTTTTAGTAGAGAGAGGGTTTTGCTGTGTTGGCCAGGCTTGTCTTGAACTCCTGACCTCAGGTGATCCACCTGCCTCAAGCTCCCAAAGTGTTGGGATTACAGGTTTGAGCCGCCATGCCTAGCCTGGAGTAGAATTAAATACCACATCTGGCATTGGCCAGAGCAAATGAAAGTGGACACTGTCTTGCATAATCATAATTACACTGACATTTCCAAATGCTATCCTTACATAACTTCCAGGTGCTTTGAAATGTTGTTTCAACATTGGGAGGGAGAAAATGAGGGAGCCATACTTTTCTGAATTTTAAAATGTTTTCAAAATTTGAAAATCATACACATTATAAGGGAATTAGGAGTAAACTCTTAGGCTGGGTGCAGTGGCTCATGCCTATAATCCCAGCACTTTGGGAGACCAAGGTGGGCAGGCCCAGGAGTTCAAGACCAGCCGGTCATCATGGCAAAACCCCGTTGCCGCTAAAAATACAAAAATTAGCCAGGCATGGTGGCGTGCACTTGTAATCCCACCTACTCAGGAGGCTGAGACACAAGAATTGCTTGAACCTGGGAGGTGGGGGATGCAGTGAACAGAGGTCACCTCTCTGCACTCCAACCTGGGTGACAGAGCAAGACTGTCTCATTTTTTTAAAAAATTGTTTTTCTTTAGTTTTTAATTTTTTTTTTCCAGCACCAACTTGCTGTATTTTTTTCAAAAAAAAAAAAATTATTATGTTCAGGTTATTAGGAGTGTCCTAGACAGAAGCAGTAGCATAAGGCAAGCAGGAGACACCTGATGAGATCTCTGACAAAGCACTACCCAAAACCTCCAGAACCCCAGCAACAGGAAACCAGAGCCAGACAGTCCCATGGAGCAGAAGAGTAAGCTGATAAAATGTTTTTGAACAACGGATCCAGGACAATGGGAGGGAAATGGGAATCTGAAGCATGCTGCATTCGCTAACAGCTGAACAATACCCTGAGTTACATTCAGTCATTTCACTGCCTAGAAATATTTGCTACTTTGGGAAATATACAAGAATCCCTATTCTTCAGTAAAGTAACTTTTTAAAATGTACTTGGTCATTTTTCTTTTTTTTTTTTTTTTTTTAAAGATAGGGTTTCACCATGATGGCCAGGCTGGTCTTGAACTCCTGACCTCAGATGATCCACCCACCTTGGCCTCCCAAAGTGCTAGGATTACAGGCGTGAGCCACCACGCCCAGCCTGTACTTGGTCTTATAATCAAATCCAATTTTAACCTGTAGACAGTAGTGAGTCAGCCGGGTGCAGTGACTCACACCTGTAATCCTAGTACTTTGGGAGGCTGAGATGGGTGGATCACCTGAGGTCAGGAGTTTGAGACCAGCCTGGCCAACATGGTGAAACCCGATCGCAACTGAAAATACAAAAATTAGCCAGGCGTGGTGGCGGGTGCCTATAATCCCAGCTATTTGGGAGGCTGAGGCAGGAGAATCTTTGAACATGGGGCCGGGGGCAGAGGCTGCAGTAAGCTGACCTCGCACCACTGTACGCAGCCTGGGCTAAGGAGCAACACCCCAATCTCAAAAAAAAAAAAAAAAAAAAAAAAAAGACAGTAGTGAGTCAACTAAAGGAATGCAATCATAAGCAATACAGAGATACTACTGTAACTCACACTGGTCGCATGCAGAAAAAGTATCTTCTAGCTAAACTGAGTAACTCATGGTATAACTTCTCCCACCCCATAAGCAGCATCTTAAAAATGAACTTTTATCCTACAGGTAAACAATAAATCAGTTAAAAGAGGGTCAAGCTCCAGTAACCGCCTAGGGAATGCATAGGTTAGCTAGTTGTGACTCTGGCTTTCAGTGGTGCTAAAGTTAGGCCTCTCCAGCCATACTGTAAAGGAGAATAATTAGTACAGACAGGAGTTTCAGAGAAAGTTCTGGACTGACAAAAGGATAAAGCTCCACAGACATTGTGTGTGTCTTTGTGTGTGTATGTATTTCAAAAGACAAAGTTACTGGAATGCTGCCTTCATTGGCAATGACTTAGAATTATTCCTTCCTAACTTTAAATACAATGATTGGCTTGGTGAGGTGGCTCACGCCTGTAATCCCAAAACTTTGGGAGGCCGAGGCAGGAGGATCATACGGTCAGGAGTTCGAGACCAGCCTGGCAAACACAGTGAAACCCTGTCTCTACTAAAAATACAAAAACTAGCCAGGCATGTTGGCATACGCCTATAGTCCCAGCTATTCAGGAGGCTGAGGCGGGAGAATCGTTTAAACCCAGGAGGCAGAGGTTGCAGTGAGCTGAGACCCTGCCATTGCAATCCAGCCTGGGTGACAGAACAAGACTCTAATTAAAAAAAAAAAAAAAAGATTGAGGTCCACTTTGCGGGGGGAAAAAAGGCATAAGCATTTTCAATGAGAAAGAAATGGGAAGAATGGCCTTCTTTTGACAGACTAGGAAAATTATAGAGATTGTTGGGATAGCTATCTTCATTAGGCTGTTTCATGGAGTATTACTATCACTGGTATTTATACTCACAATGGAAAAAAGCGGGCTTGCTCTATGCTTGACAGCAGTTAAGGAGCCTTGCTGACCCCTGCTGGCTGATTCTGTAATTGTAGAATCTGCACAAATTGAAAGGGATCTAACAAAGGACAAAAGGAAGAACTACAAATTCTTTCCTAACCCTGATAATTATGCAGAACTTCTAATTCTGGGGCCAGCCCGATCTTTATTAACAGGTGGCAGAAGGAGAGGGTGATCCAGTCACATTTCATTTCCCCCCCTTTATTTACGTTAGTGAGATGTGATTCCTTCCCAAACTCTTTCCACTCTAGATTTTATTCTCCCACCTCCTAAAAATATGGGCAAAGACCTGAGATTCTTAAGGGCTCCTACCTTTAAGTCATGAGTCCAAGTTGGCAGTCAGGCCGAGGGTCACTACTGAAGGACTATGCCATCTTAACAATTTCACACTTGGGTGACCGGAATTTCGAAGGTCCAGCTGTTTTCCTCTGGCATGAAACCAATGGGGAGAAGAAGAAAAAGTACCACACAGGGCCACTGGCCGACTCACCATTTCATTAGGAACATGAGCTCTCCACTGGAGTCTGTAGCTCCAATAATTCGCTCCGGCTCCAAACCCCGAGCAAAGCCTCGTGGCTTTTCTGACTGTAAAAACAAGATGGGCAGAACAATTTTATCTATATGGGACTATTATCCAGACTGGAACCATTGCTGTGTCTCTGATTAATGTAACAAACTCTTTTGCCAACATTTCACCAATACTTTGGCTCAAAGTAACAGAGCTTTTAGAATCCTTTGGAGTGATTATTCATCAATGTCTGAAGCGCTTGAGATTCTCCCATATGTGAGAAGGGACATACAGCCCAAGCAAAATCAATGTTTACAACTATCTTTTCATTCTCAAAAAACAACTTACTTTAAGGTACTGATTAAGCAAAAATAGCCACCTCACACCTTTTAATGATTAAACATTGAAAACTATTTTTTACGGGAATGAATTCACTTGCCCTTATATCCATCCCCAGCAAGTATTCCATTTACTGCTTCTGTACCATGGATAAAATGTAAGAAATCATGTGGCTTTATGAAAGTACGCTCTCACTTTGTAGGCATTAGCCTACCTAAGATTTCAGGACTAAGAAGAGATGGCTGCTGATATCCGAAAAGAAGCAGAACAAAACTACTTTGACAGTAGTTTGAATTGCGGGCTAGGAAAAATTCTTAATTCTAGCCTTACCTCTTCTTTCTTCTTCTTTGGTTTGCTCTCCTCTCCCTTATCTTCAGAATCAGAATCAGCTTTGCGCTTGCCTCCCTCCGATTTATCTGTCTCATGCGCTGTTTTCTGTGACTGCAGAAACTCGGCAATGAGGTCGGGGCAATCCAGATTCTCTTCTGGCTCCCATGTGTTGTCCTCACTGAAACCAGAGGGCACAGCAAGTCACACCTTCCACTCAAAATTAAATATACTCATACTAAGGATAATTGTAAGAGGACAAGAGCTCAGATGTCCACGGAAAAGCTAAAATTTCTTGGGGAATGGGGAGGCTTTTTAATATAAGTAGAAAGCTAAGAAACTTGCTTCCTTTAAAGGCAAATGACTTTGCTTTCTAAATTTAAATTGGTCTATAGCCACACACAAAACTGTTTCTCAGAGATTACTATGGTGGGTACAGTGGCTCATGCCTGTAGTCCCAACACTTTGGGAGGCCCAGGTCTGAGGATCGCTTGAGGCCAGGAGTTAAGAGATAAGCCTGGGCAACTATGTGAGACATGGTGGTGCTTGCCTGTGGTACTAGCTACTTAGAAGGCTGAGGTGAGAGGATAGCTTTAGCCTGGGAGGTTGAGGCTGCAGTGAGCTGTGATCGTACCACTGTACTCCAGCCTGGGTGACAGAGTGAGACCTTCTCTCAAAAGAAAGAATTTTAAAAGAGAAGTCATTCTGCTTTGTATTATAAGCAGTAGGCCATATTCCTAATGCAACAATAAGCCATGAAGGCGGGGACTGAGCCACACTGTATCCATCACAGCACAGGAGGTCTCATACATCTCCAGACTCCTGATAAACACCTGGTGGCCACATTTACCTGTGTCGGTGAAACTTACTCTGAGAAACCCTTCCACTTTAGGAGGTACTCCACTTTGCCCTTTACCACTCGACGGTCGAGAACTTTTTCCACCACATATTCCTCTTCTTCCTCTTCTAGCACCTCCTCCACTTTCTTCTTGTTTTGTTTTTTCCCCATAGTGCCCGCCAGCTTTCTGGTATAAAGGGTGACGCTGCTAAAATGATAACAGAAATAAAAAGGGCATTAGGGAGCATCTTTATTGGTTAGATAATATCTGGATGGTAAGAAAACCAGGGACATGACAGATGACTATAATATTGTATGTTGTTTACAGTAAGTGTTATGGCTATTCTCACACTCGATACACACGTTTTCTGTTATGTCCAGCCAGAAAGCTCATAAAACAGCCCCAATTAATCTCACAGCAAACTTTTTTTTTTGAGAGATGAAGTCTTGCTCCGTTGCCCAGGCTGGAGTGAGGTGGTGTGACCTCAGCTCACTACAACCTCTGCCTCAAGCAATTCTCCTGTGTCAGCCTCCCAAATAGCTGGAACTACAGGCGTGTGCCACCAGGCCTAGCTAATTTTTGTGTATATATAAATATATATTTTTAGTAGAGATGGGGTCTCACTATGTGTTGGCCAGACTGGTCTTGAACTCCTGACCTCAGGTGATCCACCTGCCTCAGCCTCCCAAACTGCTGGGATTACAGGTGTAAGCCACCAAGCCCGGCCTTCACAGCAAAGTTCTTTGTTCTTATATATCCATTTAAAACTTTTATGTCCATTCTTTCTAATTTAAAAAGGCTCCCAATACTCCTTTTACCATAAAGCATGGTAGCTGGGGCCAGGTGTGCTGGCTTACATCTGCAGTCCCAGCAGATGTGACCAGCCTAGGGAACACAGCGAGACCTTATCGCCACAAAAAAAAAAAATCTGTAAAGAGCATAGTAGCTAAAATAATGTATTAAATTGAAAGAAGGCCGGGTGCAGTGGCTCATGCCTGTAAATTCCAGCACTTTGGGAGGCCAAGGCAGGCAGATCACTTGAGACCAGGAGTTCGAGACCAGCCTGACCACCATGGTGAGACCCTGTCTCTACTAAAAATACAAAAATTAGCCAGGCATGAGCCAAGATCGCATGACTGTACTGCAGCCTGGGCAATAGAGTGAGATACTGTCTCAAAAAAAAAAAAAAAAAAAAGGAAAGAAAAGCGGTTCTCCTAAAAATGTACACATATCAATCAAAGTTACATATCACTCTCTGACTCATACTTTCTCCTATTCAATGTTTTTCTTTTCATCAAAGTACTGGACTTGAATTTTTGTTTAACTTTTTCCTTTCATACATGCATATGTAATATAATCCATTATTCTGCATGATTAAAACACCATGTTCTGAAAAGTTCTCTCTCTCTCTCTTTGTGGAGATGGAGTCTCACCCTGCCCCCCTGGCTGCAATATGGTAGCATGATCTTGGCTCACTGCAACCTCTACTTCCTGAGTTCAAGCGATTCTCCTGACTCAATCTCCTGAGTAGCTGGGACTATAGGTGCTCATGACAACGCCCGGCTAATTTTTGTATTTTTAGTAGAGATGGGATTTCACCATGTTGGCCAGGATGGTCTCAATCTCCTAATCTTGTTATTTGCCTGCCTCGGCCTCCCAAAATGCTAGAATTACAGGCATGAGCCACTGTGCCCAGCCAAGTTCCCTTGTTCTTTATGCAGTCTTTCCTGAATTGAACTTACAATTCACAAATTTCTTGTTAACTTATTCTATTTAGTTTATTTTACAACTTTTTTCTTTTTTGAGACAGTGTCTCACTCTACTGCCTAGGTTGGAATGCAGGTGAAGCAATTATGGCTCACTGCAGCTCTGAACTCCTGGGTTCAAGTGATCCTCCTGCCTCAGTCTCCTGAGCAGCTGGAACCACAGGTGTGCATCTCCATGCCTGGCTAATTTTTTAAATTTTTAGGAGACAAGTTCTCCCAATGTTGCCCAGGCTTGTTTCAAACTCCTGGGCTCAAGTGATATGCCTCAGCCTCCCTAAGTGCTGAAATTACAGGCATAAACCACCACACCTGGCCTCCAATTTATATCTGAAAAATAAGGAAGAGTCATAAAAATGCCAGAATGACCATGAAATTCTCTAAACTGGAACCCTGCAATAATTTGGAAAACAAGTGTGGGGAAAAAAGAACTGTAGTTATCAAAGACAACAGAATCTGAGTAAACTGAAGTAACATCAGATGTATTTATACGAATACATCATCAAGCTGGGTAACATCTAAGGGTTTTTCCAGTGTTAAAATTCTAGTCCCTTATAAATCTATTTTATTTAGTTCTTTATCCAAATTTGACTTTTTGGGGGGAGGGGGACAGAGTCTCCCTCTGTTGCCCAGGCTGGAACACAGTGGCACAATCTTGGCTCATTTATGCCTCTAGGGTTCAAGCGATTCTCATGCCTTAGCCTCTTGAGTAGCTGGGACTACTCACACTCACCACCACGCCCGGTTAATTTTTTTATACTTGGTAGAGACAGGGTTCAGCATGTTACCCAGGCTGGTCCTGACATCAAGTGATCTGCCCACTTCATGTTCCCAAAATACTGGAATTAACAGGGTCTGGGCTACAGTGCCCAGACCCAACTCTGACTTCTGACAGACTTAAAGCCTCTTATGATTACCAATTTTTGTCAGTAGATGGCGCTATATCAATGAAACAAAACTGATCATCAAAACTGGCCACAATGTAAAAATGGATATATCACAGTTGCCCAGAATGAAATACAAAGAATTGGATGGCAGATAATCCAAGACAAGGAAGAAAGAGTTACTTCTCTGCTTGAGTTTAAGATAATACCAATTTGAGGTTAAACTGATTATTCCTAGCATCCTTAAGAAAGGAAACTTAGTAAAAGCATAAACTTTTCTTTTTTCTTTTTTTTGAGACGGAGTCTCACTCTGTTGCCAGGCTGGAGTACAGTGGCATGTTCTTGGCTCACTGCAACCCCCTGCCTCCCGGGTTCAAACAATTCTCCCACCTCAGCCTCCCAAGTAGCTGGGACTACAGGTGCGTGCCATCACACCCAGCTAATTTTTGCATTTTTAGTAGAGACAGGGTTTCACCATGTTGGCCAGGGCCAGCATAAACTTTTCTAAACACTTTAAAACTGGCATGTATAGATAGAATTTATAAAGAGTCCATTGGCTGGGCACGGTGGCTCACGCCTGTAACCCCAGCACTTTGGGAGGCCAAGGTGGGCAGATCACAAGGTCAAGAGATTCAGACCATCCTGGCCAACATGGTGAAATCCCGTCTCTAGTAAAAATACAAAAAAATTAGCCAGGCGTGGTGGCACGCACCTGTGGTCCCATCTACTCGGGAGGCTGAGGCAGAAGAATCGCTTGAACCCAGGAGGCGGAGGTTGCAGTGAGCCGAGATTGCGCCACTGCACTCCAGCCTGGCGACAGAGCAAGACTGCGTCTCAAAAAAAAGAAAGAAAGAATTAGTCCATCTACAGACCACAAGAAATATTAACAAACCTTTCATAAATACATAAATATCACGATCATTATTATGAATCAGTTATATCATCTACAGATGCTTTAGTCTCAGAAACGAGTATATTCCCATGTCTGCATCTATAAATAATGCTGACTTAATAAATGTTTGGTTACTAGAAAATTCTAGACATTGTGTTGAATACTAGATATTAAGGAAAATAAGAAATGGTCCCTGCCTTCCTGAAGCTTAATGTCTAATAATAAATAATTTAGATACTTCTTCCACTGAAGGTATTCTAAAATCTTGCAGGGTGGCAGAAAAGAATATTTTTCTGAGGTCCTTTTAGTGTGGCTGAAGACATCCTACCCTTGTCCACACAGTTCCAAACCTTGTCTGAACACACATCAGTGTTAACACCTCAAACAGCTATCTTTTCAACACTCTTTTTTTTTTTTTTTTTTTTTTTTTGAGCCGGAGTTTCGCTCGTTACCCAGGCTGGAGTGCAATGGCACGATCTCGGCTCATCGCAACCTCCGCCTCCCGGGTTCAAGCAATTCTCCTGCCTCAGCCTCCCGAGTAGCTGGGACTACAGGCATGTGCCACCATGCCCAGCTAATTTTTGTATTTTTTTAGTAGAGATGGGGTTTCACCATGTTGACCAGGATGGTCTCGATCTCTTGACCTCGTGATCCACCCGCCTCGGCCTCCCAAAGTGCTGGGATTACAGGCGTGAGCCACCGCGCCCGGCCCTCAACACTCTTCTTCTCCATTTACACACTGCAGACTCAGCTTTCCTCCTCTACCCAACCCCTTGTTGTCTTTTAGACTCTAGATGAGTCTTCCTTTCCTTCTGTTACTAAACAAACCAACCCGTGGATTGCATGTAATCTTTGGCTAATTCTTGGCTAGCTTTATTGAGCCTATGATTTAGGGGCAATGTGCTTCTTCCTGGAGGGTTTTCAGAATTCTGATTGCTCAATGACAAGTGTTATTTTATGAGAAAAGAAAAATCTAACTTTCCTCTTGGATAAATGCAGTGTTTTCTCCCAAGAGCACATGCTACTCTTTGCTTGCTTCCTTTCATTGTCAGTTGAAGGGGTAGCAAGATTCACTGTCAGTCTTTGGTTATAGTACAGGGAAAAGTAAACTGACAATTCACCTTTAGGTACAAAGGCTACCACAACTCCTTTTCTCAACAGACAGAAGGGAAGGAGTGAGTTATGGACTGTCCAAAATCAGTGACTGGGCCAGGCGTGGTGGCTCATGCCTGAGATCCCAACACTTTGGGAGGCTGAGGCGAGAGGACTGATTGAGCCCAGGAGTTCGAGACAAGCCTAAGCAACATAGCAAGATGCTGTCTCTACAAAAGATTTATAAATTAGGCAGGACTGTGGCTTGCACCTATAATCCCAGCACTTTGGGAGGCCAACGTGGGTGGATCACCTGAGACTGGGAGTTCGACACCAGCCTGGCCAACATGGTGAAACCCCGTCTCTACTAAAATACAAAAATTAGCTGGGCTTGGAGTGTGCTTGTAATCCCACCTACTCGGGAAGCTGAGGTGGAGATCACTTGAACCGGGAGGCAGAGGTTGTAGTGAGCCAAGATCACTCCAGTACACTCCAGCCTGGGGACAGAGTGAAACTTCTTCTTCTTCTTCTTTTCTTTTTTTTTTTTTACAAATTAGTCAGGTGTGGTGGTTGTATGCTTGTAATTCTAGCTACTTGGGAGGCTGAGGTGGGAGGACTGCTTGAGCCCAGGAGTTTGAGGTTATAATGAACTGTGATAGTGCCACTGGACTCCAGCCTGGGTGACAGAACGAGAGCCTGTCTCCAAAAAAACAACACCCCCCCACAGCCCCCCCAAAATCAATTATTGTCCTCTAATACCCGATCTCCAAAATAATTAAAGGCACTCTATCACTATGGCTTCAGAATTCAGAGCTATCTAAGGATTTATTATTTACATTAATAATTATATTTATCTTAGAAAAATAAACAGCATATATATATATATTTTTTTTTGGAGATGGAGTCTTACTCGGTTGCCCAGGCTGGAGTACAGTGGCACAATCTTAGCTCATCACAACCTTCATCTCCTGGTTCAAGCGATTCTCCTGCCTCAGACTCCCCAGTAGCTGGGATTACAGGTACACACCACCAAGCCTGGCTAATTTTTTGTGTTTTTAGTAGAGACAGGGTTTCACCCTGTTGGTCAGGCTGGTCTAGAACTTCTGACCTCAGCCTCCCAAAGTGCTGAGATTACAGGTGTGAGCCACTGCGCCTGGCCTATTTATTTATTTATTTATTTAGAGACCAGGTTATGAGACAGGCTAATTTTTGCATTTTTGGTAGAGAAGGGGTTTTGCCATATTGCCAGTGCTGGTCTTGAATCACTGGGCTCAAGTGATCCACCTGCCTTGACCTCTCAAAGTGCTGGGATTTCAGGCATGGGGCCTGGTGAAAAAAAGAAAAAAGAAAAAACAGCACTCACTATTATCCACCTAAAGGGTCAGCATAGCTTCTAACTGATCTCTACCTACTGCAAACTTCTCCTCCCTTTGTTTGAGACCAGCCTGGGCAACATAGTGAGACCCCATCTCTACAAAAAATAATTGGCTGGGTGTGTTGGGAGGATTGCTTAAGCACGAAGGTTGAGGCTGCTGTGAGCTGTGATTGTGCCACCACACTCCAGCTGGGGTGACAAAGCAAGACTTTATCTTTAAAAAAACAAAAAAGTAGCGGCTGGGTGCGGTGGCTCATGCCTGTAATCCCAGCACTTTGGGAGGCCGAGGCGGGCGGATCACGAGGTCAAGAGATCGAGACCATCCTGGTCAACATGGTGAAACCCAGTCTCTACTAAAAATACAAAAAAATTAGCTGGGCATGGTGGCGCACACCTGTAGTCCCAGCTACTTGGGGGGCTGAGGCAGGAAAACTGCTTGAACCCGGGCGGCGGAGGTTGCAGTGAGCTGAGGTGACGCCACTGCACTCCAGCCTGGCGCCTGGTGACGGAGTGAGACTCTGTCTCAAAACAAACAGAAAAGGAAAAATGATCTATTAATTTTATCTTTTTTTTTTTTTTTTTGAAAGGGAGACTCACTCTGTCGCCCAGGCTGGAGTACAGTGTTTCAAACTCGACTCACTGCAAGCTCCACCTCTCAGGTCCAAACAATCCTCCTGCCCCGGCCTCCCAAGTATCTGGGATTACAGATGCACAGCACCACTCCTGGCTATTTTTTTTTCCTTTGGTATGTTTAGCAAAGACAGGGTTTCACCATGTTGGCCAGGCTGTTCTCAAGCTCCTTACCTCAAGTGATCCACTCACCTCAGCCTCCCAAAGTGCCGGGATTACAACTGTGAGCCACCACGCCTGGTAATTTTATTTTTTTTAATGCCACAATTATCTTTTTTTTTTAAATTTGATGGCAGGCCTTATAGGAGCCATATAATTATTGAATAAAGGGTCAAAGTATGATAGAATGATTACAAGATGTATACATAGGCCAACAGTTCTAGTTAACTCAGATATCTTAATTCTGAACAATCCTTAATCTTAACAAAATTAAGCTTTTGGACTCTAAGCTTTTTTACTATTACATCTTTGATACTAGGCAATTTTATTAGATGTTTTTCCTTCCTCCAAATTATTTATCAACTAAGTATCTTTTTAATGTTGTTTGGAAGTTGTGTACGCTGCTGTTAGGCCATGGTTTTGCTGTAGGATGACTGATCAAAGACCTAGATATTTTGTTGGGCATCTTCCAAACTATCCATAGCTTCTCACCCTTGGGCCAATTTCTCCAGAAAGAAACCTGTTTCCTGTCTGGGTGAGAGAGGAAATTGAGGCAGGGGTATAAACCTATCTATCAATATTCTTTTTACTTTTATTTATTTTTTTAAGGACAGGGTTTTGCCATGTCACCCAGGCTAGTCTTGAACTCCTAGACTCAAGTGATACTCCCGCCTCAGTCTCCCAAAGTGCTGGGATTACGTGTGAGCCATCGAGCCTGGCCAATTCCCATTTTCTAAATTCCACCAGCACCCCCATTGTCAGGGGTACCTAGTGGCCTTTCCAGAATCCTGTAACACAAACTGGCTTGTTGTACCTTCTTGGCTCTTCCTAAATCTAGCCCTACTTAATTTTTAGCTTTTTCTGGTCAGTAACTAGTTTTCCTTCTGTTTTCTGACATCTATTCTCTGCTCGTCTTTTTTCTATTTTTCTTGTCTCTCTCTCTCTCTCTTTTTTTTTTTTTTGGAGACAGAGTCTCACTCTGTCACCAGGCGCCAGGCTGGAGTGCAGTGGCGCGACCTCAGCTCACTGCAACCTCCGCTGCCCAGGTTCAAGCAATTCTCCTGCCTCAGCCTCCCGAGTAGCTGGGACTACAGGCGCGCGCCACAACGCCCAGCTAATTTTTTTTTTTTTTTTTTGTATTTTTAGTAGAGACGGGGTTTCACAATGTTGGCCAGGATGGTCTCGATCCCTTGACCTCGTGATCCGCCCACCTCGGCCTCCCAAAGTGCTGGAGTCGGGGTTTCACCATATTGGTCAGGCTGGTCTTGAACTCCTGACCTCAGGTGGTCCGCCCGCCTCAGCCTCCCAAAGTACCAGGATTACAGGCGTGAGCCACTGCGCCCTGCTTCTTGTCTCTTTAAAAGTCCTTTTACAGGCTGGGCAGTGCAGTGGCTCACGCCTGTAATCCCAGAACTTTGGGAGGCCGAGGCAGGTGGATCACTTGAGGTCTGGAGTTTGAGACCAGCCTGGCCAACATGGTGATATCCTGTCTCTGCTAAAAATCCACAACATTAGCTGGGTGTGGTGGCAGGTGCCTGTAATCCCAGGTATTTGGGAGGCTGAGGCAGGAGAATGGCTTGAACCTGGGAGGCGGAGGTTGTAGTGAGACAAGATAGCACCAACGGACTCCAGCCTGGGCAGCAAGAGTGAAACTCCATCTCAAAAAAAAAAAAAAAAAAAAAAAAAAAATCCTTTTATCGTTATTTGTGTGGGTTTTTTTTAAAGGGAGTAGAACCATGTGGTTCAATCAGGCTTGTTTATCTGAAAGTTTCACTGCAATATCTAATAATACTGAGTGCTTATTATGTGCCAGGTACTATTACGCTTTACTATTTAAAAAAATTTTTTTAGACACAGGATCTCCCTTTGTTGCCTAGACTGGAGTAGAATGATCTGTTCATAACTAACTGCAGCCTCGACTTCCTGGGCTCAAGCCTTCCTCCCAAGTAGCTAGGACTACAGGCATGTACCACCAAACCTGGCTAACTTTTTCAGTTTTTTTGGTGGAGACAAGGTCTTGCTCTATTGTCCAGGCTTCTCTTAAACTCCTGGTCTCACATAATTCTCCTGCTTTGGCCTCCCAAAATATTGGGATTACAGACATGAATCACAGCATTCTGCCTATTCGTTTATTATTTACAATACTCCTCAGTTACTAGCTTTGACTAGTAACTCTAGTTACTAGTGTAACTAGTCACTCTGGGTACTAGTAACATGTAACTAGTAACTCTGGTTACTAGTATAACTAGTCACTCTGGTTACTAGTAACTCTGGTTAGTAGTGTAACTAGCCACTCTAGGTACTAGTAGCTCTGCTTACTAGTTACTAGTTGAAGCTAGTAACTGAGGAGACTGGACTACAAACCCACAAGTGTGGCTTAAAGTATGTACTCAAGCCTCAATGGGTTTGAGTCCTACTTAGCCAACTCGTAGGGTTTATATCACAATACTGTAGACAAAAAAAGATCTAGAATTGCCGTAATTTTTACGTAAACATTTACTGAGTCTGCTACATTTGAAGATACCTAAAAAACAATACTTTACATTTGCATTATAATTTACAGTGAACAAAGTGCTACATTATCTCATTTAATCTTCAAAACCATCCTGTAAGAAAAGCCATTCAGATGTTATCTCTACCTCATAAATAGATCAAATTTAGATGAAAAAAATCACCTAAGGTCACACAATAACAGAGCATAGCATTTCAGTAAGGCCATCTAGCAAGGCTAGGCTAAAAATCCTGTTGCACACATAAAACTAGCAGCTCGGCCGGGCTCTCCCAGCACTGTGGAAGGCTGAGGCAGGCAGATCACGAGGTCAAGAGACCGAGACCATCCTGGCCAACATGGTGAAACCTCATCTCTACTAAAACTACAAAAATTAGTTGGGTGTAGTAGCGCGCACCTGTAGTCCCAGCTACTCGGGAGGCTGAGGCAGGAGAATCACTTGAACCTAGGAGGCAGTGGTTGCAGTGAGCCAAGATCGCGCCACTGCAGTCCAGCCTGGGGACAGAGCAAGATTCCGTCTCAAAAAAAACAAAACAAAACAAAACAAAAACCCACTAGCAGCTAGCCACAAACCTACAGGGAAAACTCCCTCCATCCTGTACAAGGAAAAGAAGGATACTGAGGTCTCTTCAGATGACTCCTCCCTACAATTAGTCAATAAGAAAGTGACTGGTAATGATATTTCTCAGAAAAGACCTTGAAAGGTATGGCTCTGTTAAAAAAACCAATGATTTTTAATTGGTTTCTGGAATATGAAGGTATTGTTTATTAAATCTGCAGACAGAAACAAAGCTGGGTTTTTAATGCACCAGCAGTCTCTGAGTCTTTTAAATTGACAAGTGCTACATAGCGTGGAATTTTTGAAGTTAAACATCTAGTAATTAGACTACAGAGAGAACTACTGAGAAAATGTCAATTCAGCAGTTTGAGAACAGCCTGGCCAACATGGCAAAACCATGACTCTACTAAAAATATAAAAAAAAATTAGTCAGGCCGGGCGCAGTGGCTCTCACACCTATAATCCCAGTACTCTGGGAGGGTGAGGCTGAGGCCAAGGTGGGTGGATCACCTGATGTAGGGAGTTCGAGACCAGCCTGACCAACATGCTGACACCCCATCTCTTGTACTAAAACTACAAAATTAGCTGGGCGTGGTGACGCATGCCTGTAATCCCAGCTACTTGGAGGCTGAGGCAGGAGAATCGCTTGAACCCAGGAGGTGGAGGCTGTAGCGAGCTGAGATGGCGCCATTGCATTCCAGCCTGGACAACAAGAGCTAAACTCCGTCTCAAAAAATAGTAATAAAATAAAAATTAGGTGATTGTGGTCTCACACACCTGTAGTCCTAGCTACTCAAGAGGCTGAGGTACAAGAATCACTTGAACCCAGGCAGCAGACGTTGGCAGTGAGCCAAAATCATGCCACTGCACTGCAGCCTGGGTGACAGAACAAGACTCTGTCTCAATTAAAAACAAAACAAAACAAAAAATTTTGTTTATGTGCCCCAGTGAATCCAGGAATAGTGTAAATTTCAATCAAGAGTAATTAATTCACAGCTCCTTTAAGAGAAAGAGTACTGTTGTGATTTTCCTCACCCACCCTGCACCCCTGAGGAGCTGAAAATGTAAAGGAACAATGCTACTTGACTGCAGAAGGCAGTAACATAACAGACACAGGCTTAGGCGTTTCATTTTGTTTTTAAATAGTTTGTACTGTGAAAGGGTATGAGAAGGCTTCGAGAAGCCAGTGTGGGCACAGCTCTTGGCTGCCACCATAAATGTGAACTATGAAGTGCTATGCTAGCTACTTCCACGACTCTGATTTCTTGCCAGTTTGAAAAAACAAATTATAAATATGAGGCCAAAGTAACAGCTACAGACCCAAGAAAACAAACCAGTAGGGTTTCTAGCTAAATGCTAATGTGAAACATTGAAAATGTTGGTCAGGGACAGCTGCGGTGGCTCACATCTGTAATCCCAGCACTTTGGAGGGCCAAGGCGGGCGATCACGAGGTCAAGAGATTGAGACCATACTGGCCAACATGGTGAAACCCCATGTCTCTACTAAAAATACAAAAATCAGCTCAGCTGGACATGGTGGAGTGCATCTGTAGTCCTAGCTACTCAGCAGGCTGAGGCTGAAGAATTGCTTGAACCCAGAAGGCGGAGGTTGCAGTGAGCCAAGATCGTGCCACTGCACTCCAGCCTGGTGACAGATAGAGACTCTGTCTCAAAAAATAAAAATAAAATAAAATGTTGGTCAGGGCCAGGTGTAGTGGCTCACACACACCTGTAATCTCAGCACTTTGGGAGGCTGAGGCTGGCAGATCACCTCAGGTTGACCAACATGGAGAAATGCCATCTCTACTATAAATACAAAAAATTAGCTGGGCATGGTGGTACATGCCTGTAATCCCAGGTACTTGGGAGGCTAAGACAGAAGAATCGCTTAAACCTGGGAGACAGAGGTTGCGGTGAGCCAAGATTGCGCCATTGCACTCCAGTCTGGGCAACAAGAGCAAAACTCCGCCTAAAAAAAAAAAAATATGGACTGCTTTACGAATTTACATGTCATCCTTGAGCAGGGGCCATGATAATCTTCTCTGCATCATTCCAGTTTTAGTACATGTGCTGCCTAAGCAAGCACCAGTTTACCTTTTTATACAATGCAATGTGTCTTTGACATTATTCCATAAAGATCTCCATTCCTAACAGCTGCCATAGTATTCCACTGTATTGTTCTCTTTATTATTGTGAAGAATGCTGTTTTGACCATGGCATCTGCATCTTTTAAAGCTCCACAGGTGATTTTGATTAATGTTCTTGGATAAAAGGCACTGCTATAAGAGTATTGGCAGAAACCATACTCCTCAAGTGAAATTACACACGTTACTGCAGACATAACTGACTTCTTACAGTTCGCTAGAAACTATGAGAAGTAACAGGTATGCGGGTAAACATTTTATTTTCTCTATCACATTTAGAATAACGATGGAGCAGTAAGTAAAGTAACAACTGGTGCCCTTGAAAACAAAACTTTCTCTATATCACATTCAACACCATCCAGTCTAAACCTTTGTTGTACAGCAATGAAATTGGAAGAGCACTGCTTAAAAGATCCTCAGTGTCCCTTTCACCACAAGAAAGGTAACAGGAGCACCAGAAGCATGATTACGGTTCCTGTGTGGTCTGCTTCCGAATGAAAGACCTGTTTAACCAAATATCAGGATAACAAGCAAAACACAACTGGTATGATTCCAAGCCTTGGGCTCCAATATCTTTCACTTCTCTGACCTCTCAACTTTATACCTATAGGTAGTCACATATAGTTACTGCATAACTCAGTTTCTTCATCTGTAAAACAGATTTAATGACCCTTACGGGATAACTGAGAGGTTAGCTTTTATGATCCCTGGCTTTAATTATCTATTTATATATTTGCACTTACACTCTGCTTCTTCATTATATACTGTTTT
Source organism: Alouatta palliata (assembly GCA_004027835.1). Lineage (NCBI taxonomy): Eukaryota > Metazoa > Chordata > Mammalia > Primates > Atelidae > Alouatta > Alouatta palliata. The sequence goes on along the minus strand of PVKV010014186.1, from coordinate 6,414 downwards.
AAGCCTAAGGATAGCTCTCTGAAACCCAGTGCACTGAGGAAACTCAATGAGAAACAATATTTTTCTCCTATAGATATGACTGAAATTCATGACTTGTTTTCTCCAAACACAGAGCAGTTCCAGAAACACTCAAGAAGAACCCAGATATGGCTACTATCAATGAACCAAGAACTACAAAACAGAGAAACCAAGATCTTATTTCTGGAGGACTGAGACAGAAGAGCTGCCAGAAACAGAAATTACATTACATATACCTAAAGTGTAGAATTTCTTGTGCTTTTCCATTTATCTGGCCAAGGGAGGAGAATAAAGTCACAGAGTTCATGTAATAAATGGCAAAAGGAGGCCGGCCATGGTGGCTCATGCCTGTAATCCCAGCACTTTGGGAGGCTGAGGCAGGCGGATCACCTGAGGTCGGGAGTTTGAGACCAGCCTGATCAACATAGTGAAACCCCGTCTCTACTAAAAATACAAAATTAGCTAGACGTGATGGCAAATGTCTGTAATCCCAGCTACTTGGGAGGCTGAGGCAGGAGAATTGCTTGAATCCGGGAGGCGGAGGTTGCTTTACCAATCACAATTACCCTTTGCCCAACTTTTCACTTAACCCATTTCCTTAGCTTAAATGTCACTTCCTTAGGGCCCTTCCGTGAAGCCCCAGACTAGGTTAACTCTGTATGAACACGCTCCTATAGTATTCATTCACGTAACAATTATCTACTGGACACCTAACATGTGTGAGGTGCCAGAAAAATCAGGTGGACAAGACAGATGAAATCCTTGATCTCTTAGATTTTACTATTCTAGTGCAGACAACTGAGTCAGCACTAGAGTGTCTGCACATATGTATTTGCAAAGCATGGCACAGACAACAAACAAGAAAATATTACTGATAAATATTACAAAGCAAATCTCTTTAGAATAACGTTTTAACAGAAACCTGAACTACAAGGAGACAACTCAGTCAAAATAAGAAAAGCACTCCCAAGTTGAGGGAATAGTTGGTTTGAAAGTCCTAAAGTGGCTGGGCACGGTGGCTCACGCCTTTAATCTCAGCTCTCTGAGAGGCTGAGGCAGGTGGATCACGAGGTCAGGAGATCGAGACCAGCCTGGGCCAACAGGGTGAAACCCTGTCTCTACTAAAGATACAAAAATTAGCTGGGTGTGGTGGTGAGTGTTTGTAATCCCAGCTACTCGGAAGGCTGAGGCAAGAGAATCGCTTAAACCCTGGAGGTGGAGACTGCAGTGAGCCAAGATTGCGCCACTGCACTCCAGCCTGGTGACAATGAGCTTGCTTTATCTGAGTTAAAGAAATGTGGCCAGGTGGAAAGAGTTAGACTAGAGTGAGGGAATGACAGGCAGGGACAAGATGACAATTATTTTGCGTATCACTGCTTACTTCATTCCTTTTTTCATCTAGTTCTTTTTACCATTTCATTTTCTTTCCCCTTCTTTTACCTCTAGTTTAGGTTGAAGATCTAGTCAATTAATGGCTATCAAAGTTTATAACTGCAGACCTTCTAGCTTTTTTTTTTTTTGGGATGCAGTTTCACTCTTGTCACCCAGGCTGGAGTGAAGTGGTGCGATCTTAGCTCACAACTTCCGCCTCCAGGGTTGAAGCAATTCTGTCTCAGCCCTGACAAGTAGCTGGGATTACAGGTGCGTGCCACCACACCCGGCTAAATTTTTGAATTTTTAGTAGAGATGGGGTTTCACCATGTTTTGGCTAAACTGCTCTCAAACTCCTGACCTTGGGTGATCCACTCGCCTCGGCCTCCCAAAATGCTGGGATTACAGGGGTGAGCCACTGAGCCCAGCCAGATGTTCTAGCTTTTAATAAAATCTATTGGCGGGAGAGGTGGCTCACCCCTGTAATCCCAGCACTTTGGGAGGCTGAAGCTGACAGATCATGAAATTAGGGGATCGAGAAGACCCTGGTCAACATGGTGAAACTCTGTCTCTACTAAAAATACAAAAATTAACTGGGCGTGGTGGCTGGCCCGCGCCTGCGGTACCAGCTACTCCGGAGGCTGAGGCAGGAGAATTGCTTGAACCCAGGAGTGGAAGTTGCAGTGAGCCAAGATCATGCCACTGCACTCCAGCCTGGCAACCAAACAAGACTCCATCTCAAAAACAAAAAATAAAAAAATAAAATCTATTTTAAAATAAAATAATATATATTAAAAAAATAAAATTAGGCACAGTGGCTCACACCTGTAATCCCAGCACTTTGGGAGGCCAAGGCAGGGGTTGTGGGGTGGTTGAGGACACGAGTTTGAGACCAGCCTGGGCAACATAGCGAGACTCCACCTCTAAAAGATCAATTAATTAGGCCAGGTACGGTGGCTCACATCTGCAATCCCAGCATTTTGGGAGGCCAAGGCAGGCAGATCACCTGAGGTCAGGAGTTTGAAACCAGCCTGGCCAACATGGTGAAACCCTGTCCCTATATAAAAAAATAAAATAAATTAAAAATAAATAAAGATTAATTAATTAGGCCGGACTGGTTGTAAAAATACAACAAGAATGAAACTCCGTTACCCAAAAAAAAAAAATTATTTTTTGAGATGGAGTCTTGCTCTGTCATCCAGGCTGGAGTGCAGTGGCTCGATCTCAGCTCACCGCAACCTCCACCTCCCAGGTTCAAGCAATTCTTCTGTCTCAGCCTCCCAAACAGCTGGGACTACAAGCGCCCACCACCACACCCAGCTAATTTCGTATTTTTAGTAGAGACAGGGTTTCACCATGTTGGCCAAGCTGGTCTCAAACTTCTGACCTCAGGTGATCTGCCTGCCTTGGCCTCCCAAAGTACTAGGATTACAGGTGTCAATTAAATTTTTTAAAAAATAAATAAAAATGAGTTGTGATCATGCCACTGTACTCTAACCTGAGTGACAGACTGAGACTCTGTTTAAAAAAAGAAAAAAATCAAATCATTAAGCATTTATTAATACCAAAAACCAAAGGCCGGGCGCAGTGGCTCACGCCTGTAATCCAAGCACTTTGGAGGCCAAGGCAGTCGGATCACCTGAGGTCGGGAGTTCAAGACCAGCCTGATCAACATGGTGAAACCCCATCTTTAAAAAAAAAAACAAAACAAAACTAAAAACCTGAGTGAACTATGTGGTAACCAACTCACCCTTGTTAAAGCACTGGAAGTTCCACCACATCACAATGACCCCCTCAAATCCAGGCAAATGGGGCCATTTGACCACAATGGTGGAATATGTAGACACGTAAGTATAGGCTTTTCAGAAGCTCTTGGGTACAAATAATAACATAATGGTAACAAGTAATGCATATAAAGTCACTTAATTCTTACAATACTCATATTAAGCCCATTTCACAAATAAGGAAACTAAGGCTTACTGAAGCAAAGAAAAACCCCCCAAATTCCCCAATAGTAAGATACAGACAAGGCTGGGCGGGATGGCTCACGCCTATAATCCCAGCACTTTGGGAAGCTGAGGTGGGCAGATCATCTGAGTTCAGGAGTTCAAGACCAGCCTGGCCAACATGGTGAAGCCCCATCTCTACTAAAAAAAATACGAAAATTGCTGGGCACCATGGCTCACGTCTGTAATCCCAGCATTTTGGGAGGCTGAGGCAGGCGGAACACCTGAGGTCAGGAATTTGAGACCAGCCTGACCAACAGGGAGAAACCCCATCTCTACTAAAAATACAAATATTAGTCAGGTATGGTGGTGGGCGCCTGTAGTTCCAGCTACTCAGGAGGCTAAGGCAGGAGAATCGCTTGAATCCAGGAGGCAGAGGTTACAGTGAGCCAAGATCACGCCATTGCACTGCAGCCTGGGCAACAAGAGGGAAACGCAATTTCAGAACAAAACAAAACAAAAATTAGTTGGGTGTGGTGGTGGGCGCCTGTAATCCAAGCTACTTGGGAGGTTGAGGCAGGGAGAATTGCTTGAACCCGGGAGGCAGAGGTTGCAGTGAGCCCAGATCATGCCACTGCATTCCAGTCTGGGCGACTCCCTCTCAAAAAAAAAAAAAAAAAAAAAAAAAAAAAAAAAAAAAAAAAAAAAAAAAAAAAAAAAAAAAAAAAAAAAAAAAAAAAAAAAAAAAAAAAAAAAAAGTAAACAATGCAAGTTCAAGTGAGAGTCCAAAATGACAAGCATACATAATTACCAAAAGCAGTATAAGCAATAAAAAAGTAGCCATTAAGCACTATAGGAAATTGGAAGAACTGGCTAGGGTAATTAGGAAAGGTTTTTGAAAATCTGGGATTGAAACTAGGCTCTACCAGCATTTGAAAAGGTGGAATGGTAGGGCAATTTGGCTTCAGAAACTGTTGTGAACAAAAGCAATGTGACACATATAAACCAGTTTGAGCTGGAACCGACTGAATAGGAAATATTTTCTATCAGGTTTCCTCCCACTTAAAACAACGGCCAAAGTCCTGAGTGTAACACATTCTTTGGTTCCAGCCATTCCAGACTATTATGTCCCTTCTTCCATCACGAAAGTTACATTCACATCAAAGACTATAACCTGGGCCATAACCTGAACACATCCTATGTTTCCTCTACAGCTTTGCTCATCTATTAACAAGTGTGGGCTTAGGCAGGGCACAGTGGCTCATGCCTGTAATCCCAGCACAGTGGGAGGCTGAGGTGGGCAACTTACCTGAGGTTGGGCATTCAAGACTAGCCTGACCAACATGGAGAAACCCCCTCTTTACTAAAGACACAAAATTAGCCAGGCAAGGGGATGCATGTCTGTAATCTCAGCTATTCGGGAGGCTGAGGCAGGAGAATCGCTTGAACCTGGGAGGTGGAGATTGTGGTGAGCCAAGATTGCGCCACTGCACTCCAGCCTGTGCAACAAGAGCAAAACTCCGTCTCAAAAAAAAAAAAAAAAAAAAAGAAGAAATGTGGGCTTGGCAGGGTGCAGTGGCTCATAACGGTTGTAATCCCAGCACTTTGGGAGGCCAAGGCAGGTGGATCACTTGTGGTCAGGAGTTTGAGACTAGCCTGGCTAACGTGGTGAAGCCTCACTCTAGTTAAAATACAAAAATTAGCCAGGTGTGATGGCATGCACCTGTAATCCCAGCTACTTGGGAGGCTGAGGCAGGAGAATCCCTTGAACCTGGGAGTTGGAGATTGCAGTGAGCCAAGATCATGATCATGTCACTGCACTCCAGCCTGGGAGACAAAACACGACTGTGTCTCCAAAAAAAAAAAAAAAACAACAGTGTGGGCTGGGCACTGTGGCTCACACCTATAATCTCAGTACTTTGGTTTGGGAGGCTAAGATGGGTGGATCACTTGAGGCCAGGAGTTCGAGATCAGCCCAGCAACATGGTGAAACCCTGTGTCTTTGTGCTGAGATCACGCCACTGTACTCCAGGCTGGGCAACAGCGCAAGACTCTGTCTCAAAGAGAAAAAAAAAGAAGTGTGCTCCTGGATGAGCTCAGTGGCTTACGCCTATAATCCCAGCACTATGGGAAGCCAAGGCAGGTAAATCACTTGAGGCCAGAAATTCAAGACCAGCCTGGCCAACATGGTGAAACCCTGTCTTCTACTAAAAATATAAAAAATTAGCCAGGTGGGGTGGTTCATGCCTGTAATCCCAGCTACTTGGGAGGCTAATGCATGAGAATTACCAGAACCAGTCAGGCAGAGGTTGCAGTGAGCCGACATCATGCCACTGCACTCCAATCTGGGTGACAGAGCGAGACTTGTCTCAAAACAAACAAACAAACAAACACAAAAACCCACCACAATGGGCCGGGTGTGGGGGCTCATGCCTGTATCCCAGTGCTTTGGGAGGCTGAGGTGGGAGGATTACTTGAGGCCAGGAGTTTGAAGCTAGCCTGGGCAACATAGTGAGTCCCTGCCTCTATTTATGTAAGAAAAATAAAAATAAAAATTCAAAAAACCCCACCACAGATTGGGCATGATGGCTCACACCTGTAATCCCTGCACTTTGGGAGGCTGAGGTAGGTGGATCACCTGAGGTCAGGAGTTGGAGACCAACCTGGCCAACATGATGAAACCCATCTCTCCTAAAAAAGAAATATAAAAAATAAGCCAGGCATAGTGGCAGGCACCCGTAATCACAGCTACTCAGGAGGCTTGAGGCAGGAGAATCACTTGAACCTGGGAGGCAGAGATTGCAGTGAGCCAAGATTGCGCTACTGCACTCCAGCCTGAGCAACAAGAGCGAAACTCCGTCTTAAAAAAAAAAAAAAAAAACAGGCCGGGCGCGGTGGCTCACGCCTGTAATCCCAGCACTTTGGGAGGCCGAGGCGGGTGGATCACGAGGTCAAGAGATCGAGACCATCCTGGTCAACACGGTGAAACCCCGTCTCTACTAAAAATACAAAAATTAGCTGGGCATGGTGGCACGTGCCTGTAGTCCCAGCTACTCGGGAGGCTGAGGCAGGAGAATTG
>PVKV010014185.1:0-58572 GCA_004027835.1 Alouatta palliata | reverse complement strand
ACACATACACACACACACACACACACACACACTACGTATTTGCATGAAAGTCACGTTTTTTCATTTTTTGCTGTTTTTTGTTTTGTTATGTTTTGTTTTGAGGTGGGGTCTGGCTCTGTTGCCTAGGCTGGAGTACAGTGGCACAATCTTGGCTCACTCAACTTCTGCCTCCCAGGTTCAAGCAATTCTCCTGCCTCAGCCTCCCGAGTAGCTGGGACTACAGGTGCACAACACCATGCCTACCTAATTGTTGTATTTTTTAGTAGAGATGGGGTTTCACCATGTTAGCCAGGATTGTCTTGATCTCCTGACATCCTGATCCATCCGCCTCAGCCTCCCAAAGTGCTGGGATTACAGACATGAGCCACCTCATCTGGCGTTCATTTTTCCATTTTTTGAAAATTTTCCCTGAAGTTTACAGATATCCATGCAAGCTATGGGACCTTGGCCTTGGGTGGGAGGTTGCTTAACCTTCCTGGCTTTCAGTTTAGTTAAGCTTAAAATAGACCAACAGGTTTCCAACGCCTCTTCTGGCTCTAACTTGGTGTCCCCCAGCTGTCCTGCTTTGCCTTTCCGGAATGCAGTGGCGGGGGTGTTCCGTCACATTCACTTCCCTTTTACCATTTCCAGCTTCTTACCACTCGTCTTCACTGGGCTTTCTACAAGCACTAGAGAAAAAAGAATGACTTACTCTTTCTGGAAGACAATCTGAATGTGTGTGTCAATGTTTAAGCATGAAAACTATTGGAGTCAGCATTTCTACTTCTAGGTATTGACCCAAAGAAATAATCAGATACATGTAAATGAATGTTTTGGGCAGTATCATTTATAATAGTGAACAATGGAAAAAGGGCTAAATGTCTAACAGCCATGGACTGAGTAAATAAGGTATGTCCCTCACTCAGTATAATGGAATGCTCTTCAGCCTTTAAAATGGTGATTCTGGTACATATTTATTGAGATGTACAATATACATCAATATTGTATGCCACTTTATCAACATAGTGATATATTAAGTGGAAGAAAACAAGTTTTGAAATAGTATGCATGTTCTCTGAGCTCACTTAAGTAATAGCTGTAGCTGTACTTATGTATGGATTTACATAATACAGTCAAATCACAGGCAGGACAAAAATCTGAATGCATCAGCATGAAGATGCTCACTGGCTTCATTTCTGAGCGGAGTGGTTAGAGGCGGTAAAATATAGGTCTCTTTCTTCTTGATACTTTTTGTATTTCATAGTAAAAATAGCTATTATCATTTCAGGAAAAAGAGAACAAAAAGAATAATTTGATGAACGGAATTAACAGAGAGCCTGGAGTTAGCGGCACAGCAATCAGACAAGTTTCCTCTGGAGCTCCTGGGCTCAGCACTTGAGCACTCTGGACAGGTGCTTACATTTGCCATATGGCCGTGCTGGCAACAGATCACTTAGCTGGTACAGTTCTTGGTAAAACAAGGGAAATAAGGCATTCTGTGGATGACCATGGCCCAGCTATTGAATTATGTTCCCCATTCCTGGGCCCCCTCCCTTCCTAAAGCCAGGGATTTGCCATTTGAAGTTGTAACTTACCTACTCCGTCTGCCTTTTTTTTTTTTTTAATATATCTGCTCAATTACACAGCATGGGCTGACTTCAATATGGAATGGAAGTCGCTTTTCATTTCAAAACAGTAGCTATGTGTCAAGTGGTTTTCACTTTTTCTTGTTGTAACTCTGAGTTGTACTTTTCTTGCGCCCACTGGTTCTACACCGTCTCCAAATGCCCATGACTTTCAAACGCACAGAGAGAGCTGGGATCTATGTATTAAGCAGCATCTCCCCAAGTGCTTTCCACCCACCACGAGCAGTGTAGGATGTGAACAGGCGCGATTTCAATAAATAGGCTACTGCTCTAACAACACTGGAAATACTCAGTGAAAGTGCCTTAAACATTTGACAAAATGAGGTCACGGAGGACTCCTCAGAACTCTTCAGATGCTGATGTCCAGGGTGGGTCTCCAGGTAGGGAAAGAAGTGTGTGGGGTTCCCCACACCTACTGGCTTTAGGGTTTTCTGTTGATAATCATTTCTGGGGAACAGTGGTCTGCAAAATTATTTTTATTTTTTTATTTTTTGTACAGGATCTCACTCTGTCGCCCAGGCTGGAGTGCAGCCTTGCACTCCCAGGCTAAAGTGATCCTCTCAACTCAGCCTCCTGAGTATCTGGGACCACAGGTGTGAGCCATCACACCAGCTAATATTCTTATTTCTTGTACAGATGGAGTCTCACTGTGTTGTCCAGGATGGTCTCAAATTCCTGGCCTCAAGCAATCCTCCTGCCTCAGTCTCCCAAAGTGCTAGGATTGTGGGTGTGAGCCGCCACACCTGGCCCAAAAACTCTTAAAGAAATGCAAACTTAAAGCAATGTTCCTGGGGACAGTAACTGTTGTATTTGGTATTTCAGTTTTAATTAAAAAACAGAACAGAAAAGAATGGAGTAAAGTTTCAAAGAGAAAGGAATTGGATAGGGGAGAAGAATCTCTAGCATGCAATATCAGAAGGGAAATTTTGAAATAGAACGTGACAAAAAATTTTCTGTAAATTGAGCATGTCAGTGTCCTCTGAGCACACAGAGTTGGTTTAGGGAAGAAAGAAAGCAGAGGGGGTGTGAAAAGGGAATTTGGATTTTAAGCAAATGTAAAGATCCGTCATTTTTGGTCTTGTGAAGATGATTAGTTACTCTGAGGGGATGAGTCACTAAGATTTGAAATTTACTGAATTTCAAAGGTTTGTTCCTCATTTTGAACCTGCGCTCTGATGCAGATATCTGCTGAGACATCCTTGACTTCTTATTCCAGATAGGATACATGTAGCAGAGACTGCTGAGTGCCCTGCCCACGACCTTTGGAAATCACTGTTTTCTTCTGCTGTGATGGCTCTACTGCAAGCACCTGGAATTCTCTGCCCATGAGGATGCTCTGTGGCTGGGAGTGAGCGCAGAGCGGAGCAGACCACAGTGCTGGGAAATTAACACCCTAGGGCAGCCCCCAGCCAAGGAGGGATGGGAGTGGGTGCACAAATACCCCAGCAGTCTCGCCCTTAGGTGGAACAACTCGGACACCCCCCCACAGTCTCCCAGAGGTCCCCAGCGGGACTGCACCATGCATTGGCTGCCTCCTCTTCCTGTCTCACTCCCCTACTCTCCCACCTGAACTTCCTGTGATCACTTATCACACACAGAATAGAGTATTTGCATGTGTAGTCTGTCTCTGGAATACTAGAGCTACTGGAGGAACCTATCCAAAGTTTCTCGTTTTACTATAAATTCAGAGTAGGAAACCCTGGCTGGAATTCACTCCATCTTAAGCAGTCAGATCCCTTCCCCACCTGTCGGGCCTTTTCTTCCAGTTGTGCTGCTCTCATCCCAAGGGTCTTAGGGAATGGCCATAGATGGGCCCCTTGTGCTGTTCTCACAACTCTGCTCTCATTCAGGTTGTGGTGATCAGAACTGGGCACGTTTCCCAGTGCCACCTTAGTCTCATCTCTCCCTGACACACACAAAACACCCTTTGTTATCATTTAGGACACATCTAACAGGATAATATTCAAAAGCCTGGTGTTTCTCGAGCTGGAATGTGCACACGCATTACCTGGGGACCTGGTGAAGATGCAGGTTCTGACTGAGAGACATGCCATAGGGCCTGCGAGTCTGCATTTTAGCAGACTCCATGGCTGACTGCCAGCCCACTCTGTGAACAAGGTTCCACTGCAGTGTGACAGCCCCAGCCACAAGATCAATTCTTTCCCAGTATCTTGCCCAACTGGCTACACAGTGGGTGCTGAGTATATATTTGTTAAATCTGGCTCTTGGCAATTGTTTGATTAATACTTCAATTCGCGAATTTAATTCAGCTGGCCAGTTGCAAACAAGAGAGCAGCAACTGCTGAATGCAAATTGTTTGATGCAAAGTCCTTCTGATGGTGGGAAAGTGGTACCACAGAGCAGTGCACGGCATGAACAGACAGGCACATTTGGTATGTGAGTCACTGTCAACTCACATTCATTGAAGACCTGCTACCTTTAGGATAATGGCCTACCTAGACACAAAAAGAAGCATGAGATATTATTCCTGTCCCAAAAAAGGCTTGCAATGTGACTGAAAAAATAAGACGGTCAACAAAAAACAAGCATCCGGTGAGTGGTTGAAGACAGTAGTCCCTCTGATAACGAATTTGCTTGATCTAACTCGCTTGACATCTGAGTAAGCCCTTCTGATCACTGAACTGACAGTACTGTTAGTACAGCCACCTGCCTTCCTAGACGGAAAACACTGATAGTTGCATTTCATAAGACTCAGACTCAGCTTCAGTCCTATCATGCAACCCATCACAACGCACGTGTGCTTATGCCCATGGGCAGATGGGCCCCCTTAATCACATAGTTTTTAATATTCTTATTCAGGGCAAGAGAACGAAATAATCTTCCTTAAAAACAGGATCTAACCCGCGTTCATAGCAGCGTTATTTACAATAGCCAAAAGGTAGAAGCAGTCAGTGTCCACTGATGGATGAATGAATAAGCAAAATGTGGTCTACCCATACAACAGAATATTATTCAGCCTTGAAAAGGAAGGAAATTATAACATATGCTACAACAGGGATGAACTTTGAGGATATTGTGCTAAGTGAAATAAACCCACTACAGAAGGACACATACTGCATGATTCCACTTGTAGGAGGTACCTAGAGGAGTCAAACTCATAGAAACAGAAAGTAGAAGGGTGGTTACGGGAGGCTAATGGGGAATTATTTAATAGAGTTTCAATTCTGCAAGACGAAAGGAGTTCTGGAAATGGATGGGGGTGATGGTTGCACAACAATGTGAATGTACTTAATGCCACAGAATTGTACATTTAAAAAGGCTTAAATGTGACTGGGCGTGGTGGCTCATGTCTGTAATCTCAGCACTTTTGGAAGCCAAGGAGGGAAGAAGGCTTGAGCCCAGTAGCTTGAGAACAACCTGGGCAACATAGTGAGACACCATCACTAAAATGTGTAAAATGATGAGCATAAAAAACATGCTTAAAAATGCTTAAGAAGGTAAATTTTATGTTATGTACGCTTTATCACAATTAAAAAGCAACATCATTAAGATCTGAGAGCTATGGTGTAAACAAAGACAACAAAACAGACTCCCTAGAAAATAATTTCTTTTCTTTTCTTTTTTCTGAGACAGAGTTTCACTCTTGTTGCTCAGGCTGGAGTACAATGGTGTGATCTCCGCTCACCCCAACCTCCGCCTCCTGCGTTCAAGTGATTCTTCTGCCTCAGCCTCTCTCCCAAGTAGCTGGGATTACAGGCATGCACCACCACGCCCGGCTAATTTTGTATTTTTAATAGAGACGGGATTTCTCTGTGTTGGCCAGGCTGGTCTTGAACTCCCGACCTCAGGTGATCCGCCCACTTTGGCCTCTCAAAGTGCTGGGATTACAGGCATGAGCCTCCATGCCCAGCCTAGACAGTAATTTCATAGATAACAGGGTAGAAGAGTTTCTTTTTGTGAATGAATATATGCCATGGAGACGTTCTCTTGAGGAAATGATCTATACGAACTCATCTCCAGCTTCTAAATTCTGGGCTCCAAGAAAATGACAGCTATCAGAGGCAAAGCCCAGAAGGGCCCTAAATGTGAAGAGGACCCCCTGCCACACTTCGGCTGGATCCATGCACATGGACTGAGGCTCGGCCTGTGCACGGCACACTCTTGGCGCCTCTTGATGCTGTGGAGAACATGCAGCTTCCTCAGCTGTGTCTTTCCCACACCCCGGTGTCTTCTATTCCTAGTGACATCACACACTCAGGATGGAGAAGAAGGACCGGCTGTTCACCAAAAAAAGGTGGTTAGAAATGACTATTCCCAGCAATGGATGCGGGGGCTCTTCCTGATGGGAGCAGGCCTTCTGGAGCGAGGCGACCTGGCTGAGATGCCCCTGGAGAGGGGTTTGGCCTAGCAAAGAGCATGGACCTGCCAGCAGGGATCAACCAGGTTCTAGGGTGGTGAGAGCAGGGTTGAACCCCAGGCTTCCTTCCTTTGGGTCTTTGAGCAAGGTGCGCCTGTGAAATGTGTCTATGTGAAAGCCCTTTTTCTGTTCTGAGTCACAGCATTTTGACTCAGATGAGAAACTTGTCTGGGTCCAGTTGACACGTCCTTGAGGAGTCCTGGAGTTACAAGTTTTAGAATCTGCTTTTAAAGTTCAGCTTAATTCAATGATCAAAACACATCAAACGGCTATTCTGAAATGGGTAGAAGAGGCCACAGGAGTCCACAGGGCCAGTAAGAAAAACCTGAACTACAAGGGAGCCCTGTGGGTCCTCCCATCAAAACTGCAGTCAGCCCCTGCCTTGTGGACCCACGGCCACGGCTGGCTGCACATCTGTACGCTGGGCTCACCCACGAGAATCACCCATTCTGATAACAAAGGGATTCATTTTGTAAAACATGTCACACATAGGCACCATTCAGAGCCAGTACCAGGTATGCTGACTTTGTGGAAATTCACTAGGCTGGATATTGACGTGAGCACTTTCTGCATGTATGTGACACTGCAGCAGAAAGTTAAACCCAGAATGAAGTGAGTGAGACAGGACCATCTGGAGGCCAAAGAATCAAGACAACTAAATGCAGTGAGGCAAAGAAATAGGAGAAGAAACAGTAGAAGGACATGGCCAGACCAATGTACAAGCTCTGAAAATTTACTGCGGGTCAGAGAGGAGTGTTACATTAGTGCTATCGGTGTGTGCATAATAGTTTTTTGGCTTTGGTCATTTACTTACTCTTTGTGCAAGAGAATGTCCTTGTTCCTCAGAAATACTCAAGAAGGAGTTAGAGATAAGGTGGTGGGGTTGCGGGTGTATCTCCCGTGTATTTTCAGATGGTTCAGAAAATAGACTACATATGTAGCTATATATAGAGAGACAAAGTTATCTATTTATATAAAATCTTGACGTATTGATGCAGGTCTGCCCATGTGTGTATGTGTGTGCAGAAAGAGAATGATACAAGTGCAGGAAAATGTTAAGCACTGGTGCATGCATAACCAAGGTCATGGGTTTCCAAGAGTTCCTTCAACTATTCTTGCAACTGTTCTGGAAGTTTGGAATTATATCAATAAACTCACTTCCTGGCCAGGCACAATGGCTCACACCTGTAATCCCAGCACTTTGGGAGGCCGAGGTGGCTGGATCACTTGAGTTCGAGAGCAGCTTGGCCAACATGGTGAAACTCTGACTCTACTAAAAATACAAAAATCGGTGGGGCATGGTGGCACATGCCTGTAGTCCCAGCTACTCAGGATTCAAGGGGAATCGCTGGAACCTGGGAGGCAGAGGTTGCAGTGAGCCAAAATCGTGCCACTGCACTCCAGCCTGGGTGACAGAGTGAGACATTTTGTCAAAAAAAAAAAAAAAAAAAAGAGTATGAAAAAAAATAAAATAAAAAATTAATTAACACAAGAATAAAAATCAGGCTGCAAGGAACCACTTCCTTAATTTCTCCCAGTACATCCTCAAAGCTCACTTTGCACATTCTTACTGTTGGGAAATCTCTCCTTTGAAAAGTTCAGCCAGCTCTGTGCCTTGTCCTCAAAATCTGTGTCGATGGACACTTGGGATGCAAGCTGGAGGAAGTGTGCGCAGCTACCACAGGGCCGCACCTCTTCCTGCTCAAGACTGGCTGGGCTCCCAGTTACAGCCGCGCCATGGTCCCTGAACACACCAGCCGCACTGCACCCAGGCTGCCTGCGTAGTGCCTCTGGGGAAGCCAACATCTTGTGGCCATCAAGGAGACCAGTTTGGCTTACTGATGAGCCCTGGAAGCACACAGCCCTGGTCTGAAAGTAGTTCTCTGCTGGCTCCTACTCCCTGTGGGATCTGTGGGGCGAGACTGTAACCTACCAGAGCCTCAATTTCATATTCTGTAAAAGACAAGATAATAACTCAGTGGGATCATGAAAGGGGACCAGCATGAGGATGCCCAGTGTATTGTGGGCACGCCTGCTCCAACCCAAATCATCCCATGCCAGCAGGGAGTGGGGTGCAGACTGTGTGCTGCAGCCCAAGACAGAGAGGTGCACACAAGCACACAAACACTCACTTAGATGAACTTGGCCAGCACTTAGCTGTCGAAAGTTCCAGAAAGAAATGTTTTCAATTTCAGCATATAGGTAACTTCCATGTCACTTGGGAAAAACTGAAATTATTTTTATTTATGTATAAGTGGATCAAAACTCTTCAGTATTTGGGAACCTCTAAAGGCATTTAATCTTGCCTTGGGGGTAGGACAGGAAAGGATATGTGGGGTGAATGATGGGATAGAGGAGACATCGAGGGGGATTGGAGGAGGAGATTATAAAGCTGGGCTGCTCTGACGACAGGTGTATTTGTTTTGTGGCCCTCAGTGGGTTCCTAACAAATACTAAAGAGCAGCCCAGGTGGTGGCTCACCTCTGTAATTGCAGCACTTTGGGAGGATGGGGTGGGTAGATTGCCTGATGTCAGGAGTTCGAGACCAGCCTGACTAACATGGTGAAATCCCATCTCTACTGAAAATACAAAATTAGCCAGGCATGGTGGTGGGCGCCTGTAATTCCAGCTACTTAGGAGGCTGAGGCAGGAGAATCACTTGAACCTGGGAGACGGAGGTTGTAGTGAGCTGATATCAGGCCACTGCACTCCAGCCTGGGCAATAAGAGCAAAACTGCATCTCAAAATCAAACCAACAAACAGACTGAAGAGCGGCCATGGTGTTCCCCTTGTGTATTTTTTCCATTGCCCACCCTGGCCCAGTTCTTTCCAAACAGTGGACATTCCACAAGTAGCCACAAATCTCTGAACAGAATGGAAGGAGGGCCACCAACTTCTGCTGCCTGTGAGTGATTTCTGCCTCTCCGATTTGATTCTGAAAAGCTTTGAACTTTTAATCTTAGTAAATAAATAATGATGTTTTTGGGTTGCTTGAATTTTGCTCAATCTTTATTAACTTGCATGCTTCGAATGAGAGATTTTCACAGCATTATTCTATTTACCCGAGGATTATCTCCCCACCCCCTTGATGTCCAAACTCTTTCTAAAGTTCCTATGTCCACAACACAACACAATGCTTCTTGGATGAGTCTTGTTTGGTCTTGAAGCAATCACCTTGCAGAGAGATGGGACATGGACCTAAGCTGTCCCAACCATGGTGAAGGCTCAGTAGGTCAATGTCACAGGCATGAGGAAGGCGAAGAAATACATGTCATTAACCAGCTTCAGCCAATAGTAACTGCCCCTTAATGAGGGGCCTTCTTGGTGGCTGTCATTGTCCATTGTCTCAATCCTCCATCGTCTTAGATGTCTATCCCACAGGACAGGGATTTATTAAACCCACCTCACAGATGAGGACACTGAGACTCTGAGAGTTCGCCCAGTGTCACGCAGCTGATAATGGTGCAACAGGGATTGGTGGCCAGTGTTTTTGCACTTGCAAACCCATGGCCTTTCCACCAGTATTTACCCAGGTGAGGTACAGGTATCTTTGATGCACTAAAGGAAATACTGGCTTTGACTACATTTGAAAAGTTCGGTGTGTGGACTCTGAGCAACGCCCTGTGGCTACACCCAGGACAAACTCACTAGTTTCATCTCAGACCCTGGGACTCTCCCAAACCCACCTCCACCCTCCTCCTCCCTGAGTTTAGCATTCCTGCAACTCTGTATCTTCTTTCCCTCCTTGGAATTTCCTTCCCTCCGTTAGTAAGCGGAGAACTTCTGCTGGTGGGTGGAATTTCCTTCCTTCCTCGCTCTGGTGATAAGTGGAGGATGAGAATGCTCCCAGTGTCCAGCCGAGGGCTTGGCTGGGAGCCAGGGCTATGGCTGATACATAGCCCAAGGCAACCCCCAGCTGCCTCCCCTAGCGCTGCTTCTCCCCGCCACAAGACCCAACCCTATCCAGGGCTATGATTGGGCTGTGTCCCCAAAGTTAAAGTGTTAGAAACTTAATCCTCAATGCAACAGTGTTGAGAGGTGGGACTGTTAGGAGGTAATGAGGTCAAAGGGGTCTGCCCTCATGAATGGATTAATGCCATTATTTCGGGAGTGGGCTGGTTATCACAGGAGTGGGTTCCTGATAAAAGGATTAGTTCAACCTCTTTTCCTTCTCTCTCCTGCCCTTCCTCTCTCTCTCTCCCTCCCACCCTTGCATGCGTATGTACTCTGTTGCCCTTCTACCTTCCACCCTGTTGCCCTTCTACCTTCCACCGTAGAATGACGTAGCAAGAAGACCCCCACCAGATGCAGTCCCCTCAACCCTGGGATTTCCCAGCCTTCAGAGTTGAAGCATATAAATCTCTGTTCTTTATAAATTACCCAGTCTCAGGTATTCTGTTATAGCAGCAGAAAACAGGTCCAAGACATTGAGGAAGGCTGTGGCAGTCACTCCAATGTGTACGTGTGTATGTCACATATCAGAGGTCATACTCCAGTGGCCTATAAGACACTCAGCCATGCTCTGCCCAGTTTGCCTCACATGGGCTTGTCTTGTCTTTTATAGTTAAACTAGTTTCAACATTCAAATATAATAATATTTCATTAAAAAAAATTAGATTTACACACAAAAAATCAGGCTTCCAGATTCCTGAAAATCAGAAACACTGAACCATGATGTGATGCTGCTTTGTTAGATGGGATACCCACTCTTCGGTTGGCCACAGACCCCACCATTCCCTGTGGCTCTTGTTCTCTAATACTGAGGCCAAATGCCAGTTGTCATGTATCCACTTTGGGCTGATGTTGGCTTCACTGCCTACATTATCTTCCTGGCTCCAGTAAGCATCTAAGGTTAAGACCTCTGATGAATTCATTCCTGCTATTTTTTTCTTTTTGAGGCAGAGTCTCACTCTGTCACCCAGGTTCTGGAGTGCAGTGGTGTGATTATAGCTCACTGCAGCCTCAACCTCCTGGGCTCCAGCAATCCTCCCATCTCAGCCTCCAGAGTAGCTAGGACCACAGATGCATGCACCATGCATGACTAATTTTTTATTTATTTTAATTTAATTTATTTTTTTTTTTAGTGCATTTCACTCTTGTTGCCCAGGCTTGAGTGTAATGCCGCGATATTGGCTCACTGCAACTTCCGCCTCCCTGGTTCAAGAGATTCTCCTGCCTCAGCCTCCCAAGTAGCTGGGATTACAGGCATGTATCACCACACCTAGCTAATTTTGTATTTTTTTCGCAGAGACGAGGTTTCTCCATGTTGGTCAGGCTGGTTTCAAACTCCTGACCTCCGATAATCTGCTCACCTGGGCCTCCCAAAGTGCTGGGATTACAGGTGTAAGCTACCATGCCTGGCCTAATGTTTTTATTTTTAGTAGAGACAAGGTCTTGCTGTATTGCCCAGGCTGATCTCAAACTCCCAAACTCAAGCAATCACTTCGGCCTCCCAAAGTGCTGGGATTACAGGTGTAATCCACCATGCCTAGCCACTATTCCAGCTCTTTCTGACAACCTATATGTATAAGGCGAATAGCGCAGTTCGGGAAAGAGAATGGAGCCTGCCCTCGGAGATCAGGCTCTGAATCTTGGCTCTACCACTTACTCTCTTGGGGTCTTTTTACAGATTCATGGCCCTGGCATGTGTCTGTCCACTTGTGAAATGGAGACACTCCTATATACACTTTGTCCGTTTGTGAAATGGAGACACTGCTATATACACTTAAGACTGCCTTTGAGATTTCAGTGACAGGATGCAGTTAGTTCCTAAGTCAGTGGTCAGTAAACTTTCTCTACAGAGGGCCAGAGAGTGAATATTTTAGGAATTACACAGGGGCAATACAGTCCCTGTAGCAGCAAGGTTCTGCAGTTACGGTACAGAAGCAGTTGCGGATGAAACATGAGTGAATGTCTGGGGTCCAACAGAACGTGTTGTTTGCTTGTTGGTTTTTTGTTAGAGATGGTGTTTTGCTCTGTCATCCAGGCTGGAATGCAATGGCATTATCACAGCCGCAGGCTTGAATTCCTGGGCTCAAGCAATCCTCCCGCCTCAACCCCCAGGCACATCTGGGACTACAGGCACATGCTACCATGCCCAGGTGCAATAGAACTTGATTTATTTTATTTGATTTTTAAAAATAGAGATGGGGTCTCACTATGTTGACCAGGCAGGTCTTGAACTCCTGGCCTCAGATCATCCTCCCATCTCGGCCTCCCAAAGTGTTAGGATTACAGGTGTAAACCACCTCACCCAGCCCGAACTTGACTTTCAAGCACAGATGCCAGCTGGATGTGGCCTGAGTGTCACTGCTTTGTCCTCAAGGACTGTCTCATTCCCTCTCCTGCCCCTCTCTTCCTCTCGTCTGCTCCACATATGTCAGGTAGAAGAGTTATTTCAAAAAGTATGAGAAAATCCTGAAAAATGCACATGACAAGAGTCTGCAATCCTCCTCCCTGTCTTACTTTCCAAGTGGGGAAGGTGTGAGTTTTGAGTCCGCTATGGCCCACCTTTTGCTGTGCATATTCTGAATCAGGGCAGAGAAGAAAACCATGATGCCAGACTCCAGTCAAGGTGACCTGTACAATAAAGACCAGAAAGCAGGAATGGGACAGACTAAACCAGAGAGGATCGCCAGGCTGGAAAAGCCTGGGAGAGCTGGAGAAGGGATGTGTTTGAGAGAGCTGCTTGGCACGTGAAGAAGCATGTGTAGAGAAAGACCAGTAACTCAATGTGAAGATTTCAAGTTGTGCTGATGGGGAGGCTGGCTCTGGCATCCTTTGAGTGACTCCAGGGAAGATTTAAACTGCACTTTGGTTTTCTTGGTTAATGGATTAGAGACACAGTGCTAATGCCAGATGAGCTTTATGAGGGTGGCACATAGGTGGCACTCCCCTCCTCATAACCCTTACTGCTTCCATTAGCGCTAAGAATGGAATCCCAGTGTTCACCCGGCTGGCATGACTGGCCTCTGCTTCCTCTGGCCCCTCTGGCCTGCCATCCATTATACTTGCCACCCTCTTTCTCCCTCAGAGCCTCAGACATCACTCCAGGCCTTTAAACATGTGGCCTCCTTACCCGGGAACGCTCTTCCTCTTGTCTCTTTCTCTCCTGCACAATTCAGCTTAAACATCACATTTTCAGCAAGACTTTCCCACCCCTCATGCAGGTAGCCCGGTCCCTCCTCCCCATCCTTTAAGTTCAGGTTTTTCCAATTCTGATTTGCTTCCTTCAGCACCGAATACCCAGTGCCCAGGGCTGGTTTCACTACTGTAGGTGTGGAATCAATACTGGCTGAATAAATGAACCATATATAAGCATACAGATGTGTACTACACATTTTTTTATTCATCCACATTTTTGTTTTTTTTTGAGGTGGAGTCTTACCCTCTTCTGCCTCCCAAGTTCAATAAATTCTCCTGCCTCAGCCTCCCGAGAGGCTGGGATTACAGGTGTACGCCACCATGCCCAGCTAATTTTTGTATTTTTAGTAGAGATTAGGTTTCACCATGTTGGCCATGTTGGTCTCGAACTCCTGACCTCAAGTGATCCGCCCACCTTGGCCTCCCAAAGTGCTGACATTACAAGCGTGAGCCACCACGCCTGGCCCATCCAGCATATTTATTGAACACCTGCAATTACCAGCCAGGTACTGAGCTAGACCCAGGTATTACAAATTCAGTAAGACACTCTCTCTTTCCTCGAGGAGCATGCAGGACAGTGGATGCTAAACACACGATCACAGTCTTCTTGCTTTCATTTCCTTTATTTCTGAAAAGCCCGATTCAGAGATAGCTAGAGAAACCTTTTAAGAAAATGTGATTTCCTAATTTAGAGTACAGAGCAGGGGTTCTCAGCATCAGCACTGTTAGAATTTGTGGCTAGGTAATTCTTTGTCGTGGGGTCCGCCCTGGAGATGGGAGGAAGTTCAGCAGCACCTCTGGCCTCTGCCCACTGGAGACCGGTAGCACCCCCACCCCGGTCGTGGCGACCAAAAGATTTCCAGAGAACCAGTGGTCAAGGTGGAACCAGCTGTCCTGGAACAGAACCCCAAGTGACCTGCGTCTCTGAGACCTTGAAACAAGCCTAGAATCTGGACGTAGAATAAGAGAGAAATGACCCTGGCAGGCTCCCAAGGGAACATAAACAACACACACAGAATATAAACAGCAATTATGCAAGGCCACTAGGGAACAGGTCTGAAGCGACAGAACAGAAACCAGGACGCTCAAACCACAAAAACGACGAAATGGCCCCCTCTTTCGACACACATGAGTGCCGGCTGGTCCTCCGAGAATGATACCTCAAGCTCCCTTTATTTCCTCCCCTTTCCAGATAAGGACCATTAAGCTACCCCTAGCAACAAATTGCCCTTGCTTCCTGAAAGCATCCTAGCCCTCCCTTAGAGTTACCCCAAGAAAATACAGGACGCTAAGTTAAATTTAAATTTTAGATAAATAACAAATAATGTTTTTAAGTATAAGTATGTCCGAAGTATTGCATAGGATATACTTATGCTATATCTGGAATCCAAGTTTCACTGGTGTCCTGTATTATTTTACTTGCTAGATCTATAACCCCACCTTCCTTAGACTCAGGCAGCGCAAGCGGAAACCCCGTAATGAGCTCCCCCAGCTGCCTCCGACTGAGAACGTCCTATGCCTCTGTTGGTGGGTGTTCTCTCTGTCTGCACAAGCTCGTAAATCTAACTTTGAGGAATGATGCCCTTCTGGTGGCCTTTGATAAGAATCATCCCCACTTTTTGCTGTAGGAAACTCAGAGATGACCATCAGAAAGGGGTAGTGGGGGTTGGCCAGCAAAGGACAGAGGTGGGGGCCAGGCGCAGTGGGAAAGTTCAGAGAAGCTCAGCTCACAAGCATCCAGCCCAGGGACCGCTCTGTTGGTGGGAGGAGGGAGTACCTGTGTCTCATTCTGAGCTGGCTGAGGCACAGAGTCAGCATCTCAGGGCCCCAAGGAGAGTTGGATGAGTCCAGTGAGTGCTGAGTCCTGTCTCTATGAAATTCTTTCCAAATTTACATACAGTCTCCATGGAGCCACCACATGCATCACAAACTGTGTGGCCCTGGGCAATTTCTTCATGCCTCAGTTTTAACTGCAAAAGGGGGATTATAATATTGTGAAGATTAAATAAGTTAAAGGCTTTAAAGTGATTAGAACAGTGCCTGGAACAGTGTTCGTTAGATTTTTTTTTCTTGAGATGGAATCTTGCTGTTTCCATCTTGAGATGGAATCAGGCTGGAGTGCAGTGGCGCCATCACCGCTCATTGCAACCTCCGCCTCCTGGGTTCAAGTGATTTTCCTGTCTCAGCCTCCTGAGTAGCTGGGATACAGGCACCTGCCACCACACCCGGCTAAATTTTGTATTTTTATTGCAGATGGGGTCTCTACTAAAAGAGAGATCCCATAATGGCCAGGCTGGTCTCAAACTCCTTACCTCAAATGATCTGCCTGCCTTGGCCTCCCAAAGTGCTGGGGTTACAGGCGTGGGCCACCACACCCGACCTGTTTATTAGCTTAAACATAAAAATTACAAAGTAATTGAAAAAGGAAGAAGGCTGGGCTGTGCGTAGGGAGTGGCACCAAAATAGGAGATTTTACCTAAATGTCAAACAGCAAAGTATCTGTTTTTTCCATTTGATCATTTGTTCCTTTGGCTAATGGCAGTGTATACCAGTAATGGAGTCTGAGTGTCCATTTTCCCCAGGCTTTAGTTGGGAAGGGGAAGAGCCGGCCCTTCATCTTAGCACACTGCCTGTGCTAGCTCCCATGGATAAATGACAAGGTTGGGTATTCAGCGCTGGGCAGGGCAGTTTTGCTAGCACATGTGGCAGTGTTCTGGTCAGCTGAGTCACCCTGCCTCTGAGGATCTCCACCCGTGTATCTGTGTGCAGATGCCTTTGAGAGAGCAAATAAAATGTGGGGATGGGGTAAGCGGAAGCAGACAGGAAAAGACACTGGTAATAACACCAGGGTTTGCAGCGTTATGGATTGAAATCATCAAAGTACTGTATCTGAACCAAAGGATGCTTACAATTCAGCTGGTAAGGTGATAGCATTCCATTCTCCAGAGAAGGACACGAAGCCAGGTTGAGAATGAAGACATTTCCATGCTTTTTGTATAGTCCTGTTCACTCACTGAAACATAGGGTCTGGGGCAGCGGTTCACCCACCTGAGTGAGCATCAGAATCACCAGGAGAGAGCTGGGCCCATCCTGTAGTTTCTGATTCTCTGGTCTGGGTGTAATACAAGAGCCCAGGGCGGGAGCACTCTGCCATCACCTGGGGGAGCTGGCTTGTCAACAGTGACTCACTTCACGCACCAGGCACTGGTTAAATGCTTTCTAGGGGTCAAATGGTTTAATTTTTTTTTTTTTTTTTGAGATGAATTCTTGCTCTGTTGCCCAGGCTGGAGCTCAGTGGCATGATCTCAGCTCACAGTAACTCCTGCCTCCCAGGTTCAAGAGATTCTCCTCCCTTAGCCTCCTGAGTAGCTAGGACTACAGATGTGTGCCACCATGCCTGGCTAATTTTTGTATTTTTAGTAGAGACAGGGGTCTCACCATGTTGGCCAGGCTAGTCTCGAACTCCTGGCCTCAGGTGATCTTCCTGCCTCAGGCTCCCAAAGTGCTGGGATTACAGATGTGAGCCACCATGCCCAGCCTATTCAGTCTTAAGAATAAAACCCTGTCATTTGAAACAACGTGGATGAACCTGGATGACATTATGTTAAGAGAATAAGCCAGGCACAGAAAGACATACCACATGATCCCACTTATATGTGGAATACAAAAATGCTGGACTCAGGAGCAGAGTGTAGAGTGGTGACTACCAGGGGACGGGGTGGGGCTTAGTAGATTTCGATGGAAAGATATAAAATTTCAGTTTAGATAGCAGGAATAAGTTCAAGAGATGTATTGTGCAACATGATGGCTAAAGTTAATAACAATGTATTGTGTTCTTGAGAATCGTTAAGAGTGGATTTTAAATATTTTCACCACTAAAAATGGTATGTGAAATAATGCATACTTATTAGCTCAATTTAGCCATTTCACAATGTATACATATTCCAGAACAACATTTTGTACACAATATACACTTTTTTAATCAAAAATAAATACGGATTTTTAAAAAACCAAATAACATGAATAACCCTGAAAATCCAACACAAATACTCAGTTGGAGTTACAAGCAGGCGGAAGAGACGTGTTTGGTTGGCCTTCCTCCGTTTTAGAAGGTAAGAGAGGATAAAGAAGAGTCTGTATCTCACACCAGCTCCTCCCTTGACGTCTTTCCATCTGGGACAGTGGGCTCTGGGTTCCTCATTAGCTAAAGATGAGAGAACTCATTCTAAAAATAGCAGGAGGGGGTCCCCACAACATAAGGTCAGTTATGTGCCCTGGAACCTCTGGCGACCTTGGACTGGACCCAACTTGACTGGGAGAAACCTGCTGCCTCTTTCCCTCCCATTCCCTCAGGCCGTTCACGCATAATCCTGCCTCCCAGACTTGGTTGGAACTCCTGGGTTCTGGCTTTGTGTCCCCCACCCCTTCTTAATGCTGAACATGAAGCCTCCAAGAAAAACAGAAGCTGGGGGTGGGGGGAGAGCTTGTGTACCCTCAGAGCCTCCTAGGAGGTAGACAGTATTAGTGACTTTCCACCCAGTCGATCCCTTCTTCCAAGCCATTATCTAATTAGGAGTTCAAACTGACTGCCCAGGAACGAGAGTCGTTTTTATTTTAATTAATTAATTAATTAATGTTTGAGACAGGGTCTCGCTCTGTCAACTGGGCTGGAGTGCAATAGCGTGATCACCGCTTACCGCAGCCTCAACCTGCCAGGCTCAAGTGATCCTCCCACCTCAGCGTCCTCAGTAGCGTAGGTTACAGGCGCATGCCACCACACCTGGCTAATTTTTGTTGCTGTTGTTTTTGTTTCTTCTTTTTCCTTTTTTCTAATTTAGTAGACATGGGGATCTTCTTCTGTTGCACAGCGGTCTCTAATTCCTGGGCTCCAGTGATCCTCCCACCTCGACCTCCCAAAGTGCTAGGATTACAGGTATGAGCCACTGCACCTGACTTTAGAATGGTTTTTATTTTTTTATTTTAATTTTATTTTTTATTTTTGAGATGGAGTCTCTCTCTGTCGCCCAGGCCGGAGTGCAGTGGCACAATCTTGTCTCACTGCAACCTCTGTCTCCCAGGTTCAAGTGATTCTCCTGTCCCAGCCTCCCGAGTAACTCAGACTACAGGCATGCACTAGTACACCTGACTAATTTTTGTATTTTTGTAGAGTCAGGGTTTCACCATGTTGGCCAGGCTGCTCTTGGACTCCTGACCTCAAGTGATCTGCCAGGCTCAGCTTCGCAAAGTGCTGGGATTACAGGCATGAGCCATGACGCCCAGGCAGAATAGTTTTTAAATTGAGATTATTTTACATGAAAATCTAGATTTCTGGCCTCACTTGAAGAAAACCACAAAACTCACATTCATTCTTGCATGGCAAGAATTGGTTGGAACTGAGTAAGCAGCTTGCCCTTCTAAAGGGACTTGTACTCTCCAGTTTTGTTACAGTCCCCACCAATCCCACCTGTCTGACACCAGGCCCACTCACACATTCCATTTCTGTTTGGCCCTGCAGGTTGTTGAGTTGGTGACTGAGCTGTTTTTCTATGTTGCCCTCCCTAAGATGTTCCCAGTGTAAGCCACAGCCAGATATTCACAGCTTTGAGTAATTGCTCCTGAGGCTAGGCATATTGACTGGCTTCTAATGAATAGAATATAGCAGAAGTGATGGGATACCACTTCAAGAGTAGGTTATAAAAAGACTGTGGCTTCCATCTCTCTTGCTCTCTTCTGTTTCATTTGCCCTGGGGGGAAGCCATCTGCCATGTCCTGAAGCCAATCCTGTGGAGAGAGCCATGTGACAATGGACCAAGGCCTGCCAAGTTAGTTTGTAAGTGGATTCCTCACCAGTCAAGCCGTCAGATGAGACTATGACCCTAGCCAACAACTCCTCCCAAATCTCATAGTGACCTTGGGCTTGAGGCTCTCAGCTGAACTGCATCCAGATCTCTGACCCACAAAAACTGTGAGGTATGAATGTTTGCTGTTTGAAGTCACTAAGATTTGGGGTAATTAATTACATGGCAATAAATAGTACAGCTTCAAATGATGCTGTAGAAATGGATTTCTACATACCACCATAAAGACATTTGAAAGACTGTTATGCTAGGAAATTATCCTCCATCCAATTCACCTTGGACCAGTGGACATACTGGTGACAGTTATACGTACACATCTAAGTTTAGGGTTTAGAGTGACACCCAGAACATCACTGTGAGGACTTTACACCATGAAAAAGAGCCCAGGAATCCTCTACCAGTATTTAAGTCAATAAACATAGAACTAGCTTTCTCTCTCTCTCTCTTTTTTTTTTTTTTAAAGACGGGGTTTCACCATGTTGGTCAGGCTGGTCTTGAACTCCCGACCTCAGGTGATCCGCCTGCCTTGGCCTCCAAAGTGCTTGGATTACAGGCGTGAGCCACCGTGCCCGGCCAGAACTAGCTTTCTCATAGTTCTTCAACCTCATTGAAGACATTTGACTTTTTAAGGCAAACTCCTTGATTTGGGATATCTGGGAACAAGAAAAGGAGAGGCGTAATAGAAGTGGCCAGAAATAAATCATTTCAGCAGTAATTATTAAGAAACACTAAGACTTGGAAATAGATTAGAAAGGTGTGGCATGTTTTTTTCTGATAGAAAGTGTTCAGTGTTATGAATTTTCATCTGATTGCTGCTTTAAATATATACCATTGATTCTGATAGGTAGTGTTTTGATTATCTTTTTTTTTCTGTAATTCTAGTTTGTATTTCTGCTTTCACTCCACAGTTGTTTCTTAGAGGGTTTTAAAACTTCTAGATGAGAGGGCCTTTTTGCTTATTTGAGTTTGTCCTTTCATTGCCATGCTGGGACATGATTTAACAAGTTTACCTATGGATTAGTTAATTGACTAAAGGAATGTATCTGTGTTTGACTTATGTGCTATAAATAAGAGATGTGCTATAAAAAAGAGATCAGACATGATGAGGTTATATACCAGCCTGCAGATTTCTGTCCTGTAAAAGGGAGAACACCAAAGGTTACAGTTTTATTGCCCTGTAGGATGTTACCAGTGTTGATTTTAACTCAGCAAACTTATACTAAGTTGACTAGAAATACGTCATTTGTCAAAGCATTTTTTGAACTAGCTTTATTACTTACTGGTTTCCTTATGAATGGGTAAGATAAAGCTTTGGCAGGTGTTCATTCTATATTGTATAAGAGTCATATTTTAACTTCTTGAAAATTTTACATTGACACAATAGTCCTTCAAAACTACATTTTCCTTCTTGGTATCCTTCTAATTATGAAACTTAGAGCTACAAGGAAGTCTGGAGAAATATGTCATTGAGGAGAACCTGGGCAATCTATTTCACTCCTGATTTTAAAAACCAAAGTCCTAACAGGACTTTGCCCATGGAACAACTATTCTGATACTAACACATGCTGTCAGCATCAGAAATGAATGGCCACAATGTACTGGAAAAACCATTTATAAAACCATAAAATCCATTACTTTTTGAAAACACGAAGAGGAATTTCTCTTCAATAAGCTCATAGCATTCCTAGAAAGTCAGGGGCGCTGACTTGAGTCCTGGAAATGTTTGGAGCAAATGGTGGGATGTGTATGCATCCAAAAATAGCCAACAGGCTGGGAACCCCAGCTCATGCCTGTAATCCCAGAGCTTTGGGAGGCTGAAGCAGGAAGGTCACTTGAGCCCAAGAGTTCAAGACCAGACTAGGCAACAAAGTGAGACCCTGTTTCTACAAAAACTAAAATAAAAGTTGTCAGGCATGGTGGCACACCTGTTGTCCTAGCTACTTGGGAGGCTGATGGAGGAAGATAGCTTGAGCCCACAAGTTCCAGGCTGCAGTGAGCTATGTTCACACCACTGCCCTCCATCCTGGGCAACAGAGTGAGATTCCAACTCAAGAGAAAAAAAAGGCCAACAGCTCCTGCAGAAAGAGGCCACCATCCCTATGACCTCTCCAGAAGAAGTTTTCTAGGAGAGGGAGCTGGAAAAGAGGGAAGACAGTCACAGAAGAATCAGAGCAGGAGGTCACGTGGGGTCAGGAAGTCACAGGGCAACGTCAGGCCTGGTCCGACTTCCATCCCTGCTGTATCCTAAACTGGGCCTCAGTTTCCCCATCTGTAAAAGGAAGGGATTTAGAACAGCTAAACCTTTGCTGTCCAGTCTGGCAGTTGCCGGCCACGTGTGGACACTGAGCACTTAAAAATGTAGCTTGTCTGGCAGGGCACGGTGACTCACACCTGTATTCCAGCACTTTGGGAGGCTGAGGCAGGAAGATCACTTGAGGTCAGGAATTAAAGAGCAGCCTGGTAAATCAAAGAGCAACACGGTAAAACCCCGTCTCTACTAAAAATACAAATAAAGTTAGCCGGGTGTGGTGGCAATTCATCTGTAATCTCAGCTACTCAGGAGGCTAAGGCAGGAGAATCACTTGAACCCAGGAGATGGAGGTTGCAGTGAGCAGAGATTGTGCCACTGCACTCCAGTCTGGGCAACAGAGAGAGACCCTGTCTCAGAAACGATGGCAGCAACCAGAAAATGTAGCTGGTCTGAATTGAGACAAGCTGAGTGTAAAATACACACAGGGTTTCAAAGACATGGAATAATACATGCTTTCAAATAACATGTGGTACACAATAAATATATACCATTTTGTCAATAAAAAAAGGTACAAAAAGAATGTAAAATAGCTGATTAATACTTTTTTATATCTATCGTGTGTTGACATGATATTTTAGATATACTATGTCAAATAAAAAATATTATTAAAATTAATTCCATTTGTTTTCCTTTTAAAGTTTTAAATGTGGCTACCAGAAAATTTAAAATTACATCTGTGGTTTACGTTGTTTTCTATGGGACAGCTGCCTCTCCAGGTGTCACTGTCTATGAAGAATTTATTTATGGAAAACAAAAGACACGTCCAGATACTGGTGTCAGGCATGCTTTGTAATACTATTTTCAGTAAACTGTCACTGTGCCAATCACTGTGACTAAATCTCTACTCGGTCTGCTGTTTCCACTGCCAGGTGCTGAGAGACCTGTGGGCTGATACGCTGTGGGGTTGTGGACTCACTGGACAGTGGGCAGGTGACATCCTGTCTACTCACGGTCCAGGGGATCTGCTGGGAGACCAAGGGGGCAACATTCATCTCTGTGGCTTTTGAGCATCCAGAGACCCGTGTAAGGATTTGCTTAATGAAATTACTGGCTAGCAGGAGTTCGAGACCCACCTGGCCAACATGGTGAAACCCTGTCTCTACTAAAAATACAAAAAATTAGCCAGGTATGGTGGCACATGCCTGTAATCCCAGCTACTGAGGAGGCTGAAGCGGAAGAATCACTTGAACCTGGGAGGTGGAGGTTGCAGTGAGCTGAGATTGTGCCGTTGCACCCCAGCCTGGTGACAGATTAAGACTTTGTCTCAATAAAAAAAAGAAAGTACTGACTAAAACGTGGTTTTTGAGTCTATCCATTATTTTTCACACCCCTGCCATCTCTGTCCACAGTATTGTTATTGTGCACGCAGATGAATGCATTTCCACTTATCTGAAAGTAAAAAATCTGAAAACACCATTGCTGGGAATTTCTGAGGCCTGAGATGTACAGTTGTACCAGTTCTGGGTGAATGAAAAATTTTGCTTGGCGGACAGAATTTTTGAAAATTGAATACTTTTTCAAATGCCAAGGAGAGACCAATAGTTAAGGGAACTCAGCTGCAGTAAAGTGAATCATCACCCCTGGTTCGTCTATTTGGTACAGCCAGATTTCAGTAATGTGGCTTCTTCAAAGCTAGTTGCAGGTCTACCCTTTGTGGTGCCAGAGAGCTCTTCTGTGATTCTCTGAAATATGACAGGTCTTCTGTTTCAGAAACACCACGTTCTTATCCAACCTGTGAGACATGACCAAAGAGGGCTGCTCAAGCTGGGTCTCTGCTGCTGGTCTGGGCCCTTGAATGACACCAGTTGGTTTGTGAACCCAGGTTCAGGGATCCTTCCGCAGCATGAGAAGTTTTGAGGCCCAGGAGGGTACTATTCCTGTAAGCTAAAGCACAGTTTCTTCTTGCTCTAGTAAGAGCAACTTTTACCCTGTCCCAGAGGCCAAGGAAGGTTAGAAGGTGGCCACTTAGAAAGGGGGGACTCTACACACTTGAAGTTGGGGAGGGCAGGTTTGCTCAGGAAGCCCAATGACATGCTGATAAGAAATTAGAACTGTCGGTCAGATAATTCACACTGGTTCTCTTCTGGCACCATTCTTTGCCATAGGATCCCTCTCAGGATCAGGACCGTGATGACAAAAGGAAAGAATAAATCCCTTATGGCAGAATTCTGAGTTATGAATTGAAGTTTACTTCCCGGCACTGCCTTGAGACCACAGCTAGGCCTTCATAAGTAACATTTCTCCCACAGTTTGATCTTCAGACAAAACTAAAGGAAGATACCTGCTCAGCCCATGTGAGCTCTGTTGTCAGTGGATAAAGTGGGTGTAGAGCCTGGAAGGGTGGTTGGGAGGCTGATGGTGGGGAGGGAAAAAGGAGGGGTGGTGAGCAAAGCTGAAGGCTGGGATTGGTGGGCTTGGACCCCAGGAGAGACTCATGATGTTGCAGAGGCAGGACTGGTGGAGGAAGAGTTGGGGGAAAGCAGAAGCACAGCCTGAAAATCTTTGATCAAGGTGAAGGCCACAGACTTGGTCCTGTGTCCGGCAAGGAGCCAGGGTCTTCAGGCAGGTGACATGGATCAGTAGAAACACGTAAAGTGTTGGTGTAGATGAATTATAGGCATCATTTATAATGCCCATAATGGAAGAATGAGAACCAAATAAAACAACGAGAACCTAAGGAGGAAGGTGGATATAGGACAGGAAAGAAGGGAAAGGACTTTGCAGACATGAGAAGTATTTGGGCCAGGGGTGGTGGCTCATGCCTGTGATCCCAGGGCTTTCGGAGGCCGAGGCAGGAGAATTGCTTGAAGCTAGGAATTTGAGAACAGCCTGGGCAACACAGAGAACCCATTTCTATTTTTTCTAAAAAAGAGAATTTGTTTAAAAATTAAAAACAATAAATTTTAAAGAGGAGGATTTGCCAGCAGTGGGAGGTGTGGGGGTGGCGTGGGGGGAGCTATGGGATTCAGGGAAAGAGGGATCAAAGATAACTTTGAGCATCTCTGCCCTTAGTTCAAGACTATCAGGAGCTTTCCTAGCCTAGATGACATCTTTCTTATGCAAACTCTTTCGTTCAATATACCTTTGAAATCTGAGAGCAATAGGTGTTCACGTTTATTACTTAGAAGCAGATAACTTTGGCTACCATTGTCTAGGGTGTTACCCTTTGCCCCCCACCATGTTTTTTTTTTTTTTGTTGTTGTTGTTGTTGTTGTTTTCTGAGATGGAGTCTTGCTCTGTTGCTCAGGCTGGAGTACAGCGGTACCATCTCAGCTCACTGCAACCTCCACCTCCCAGGTTCAAGCAATTCTCCCGCCTCAGCCTCCTGAGTTGCTGGGATTACGGGCACCCATCACCAAGCCTGGCTAATGTTTGTATTTTTAGTAGAGACAGGGTTTTACCATGCTGGCCAGGCTGGTCTCAAACTCCTGACCTTAAGTGATCTGCCGGACTTGGCCTCCCAATGTGCTAGGATTTACAGGTGTCAGGCTCAGCGCCTGGCCCCGCCACGTGTTTTGTGGAGCGGGAAGATACTACTTTCCCAGATGGTTGTGGAAAATTAACAATGGTGCTGTGAGCGATTGGAAAATGAGTTTATCTGCATAGGATGGATGTGGCTGGAGCTTCTGGGATGGATTCCACATGAACAGTAACCACGGGGCATCTCAGTGACCCCAGAACGCTCAGACAATCTGTGTGTTATCCACACACCTCATGTCCTCTGGCCTATCTGAGTCATGTCCGTGAGCCAGGACAGATGGGAAACCACAAATCAAGGCTTGCTGCTAGTGGTTAGCAACTCCGGTTTAGAAACACAAACGAGATGGGGAGGATAATGACGAAAAAGAGGTCCGGTGATTGCCTTCCAATTATCTGTGCTTTACACAAAGTCACATGAGCACTAATAGCCCAGAGAGGGATAATACTCATGTGGAATTCAGCTGTGGGCCAAGAATGTGACCAAGAAACCTCATGCTTTATGAAAGCATCCTCTCCAGTTGTCGGGCATCACCGGTGTCTGCTGAGACGTGCGTTGATTGTAATCGCCTCAAGAGTCACTCCAAAACTTAGCTCCAGCCGCCTTCCTAAATGGTATCGTGTCAACTTCAGCTCTCAGATCAAAGGCCACTTCCTCGGAAAGATTTCTCTGGAACCCCAGATTAGATTATATATTCTCAGAGCTCTTTTAACTTCTCCCATGAAGCATTTTTAAAAAATGATTCATAATTATGCGTCTGGTGCTGTGATTATTTGATTAATATCTTTCTTTCTTTCTTTTTTTTTTTTTTTTTGAGTGCAGTGGCGCCATCTCAGTTCACTGCAACCTCCATCTCCTGGGTTCAAGCAATTCTCCTGCCTCAGCCTCCCGAATAGCTGGGACTACAGGTGCTCACCACCATGCGTGGCTAATTATTATGATTATTTTTTTGTATTTTGAGTAGAGATGGGGTTTCACCATATTGACCAGGCAGGTCTCGAACTCCTGACCTTGTGATCCGCCCTCCTCGGCCTCCCAAAGTGCTGGGATTACAGGTGTGAGCCACCGCGCCCGGCCTGATTGATATCTTTCTTTGCTACCAGACTGAAAGCTCCATGAGGTTAGGAGTGGCTTCTGCTTTTTCTCTCTCTGGCCAACTGCAGAGCTTGGCTGCTCATGGGTGTTTAGTAGGTGAGAACGGAAATAAAGCATGGTGAGTCAGCAGGGCTAGTGGGTCCCAGAAGGTGCCCACTGGGTGACCACCCATTTCAGCACTGAACTCTCCTCCAGCTTCTTACAAATAAATCTGCAAAGAGTCAGTACAGGATGTCCAAAGGGCAGTCCACTTCTCCTCATAGATAACTACATGACAAATGCTGGCGACTAATTATGGAATAGTCACAGCAAAGAATAACTATGTCTAGAAGGAAGAGGAAGGAGGCTGGGTGCGGTGGCTCACGCCTGTAATCCCAGCACTTTGGGAGGCCAGGGTGGGAAGACTGCTTGAGCCCAGGAGCTCAAAGAAAGAAGAAAGAAGTATAAAGTAATTATATCATTTACATGGAGCATTTGACTTAAATAAATTAAACAATTTAAGCTCTGCCCCAAACACAAAATTACAAATAAGTGAAATAGCACAGGTATCTTTGCCAATATTTTCATGGGTATTTGACCCAGGAAAGGTTACACAGTAGGTCTCACCCTGGGTGGGTTAAGGCAGGCCTCTCACCTCTCACCTGATTGGTTCTTTCCTATAGCATAGCCCAGAAATACAAGTCAATGACTTTATCTGCTATCCTGCTGAAAACTCAAATAAAAACAAACGTGATTTTCTTAGAACTGCAGGAAAAACTGGGTACAATGGACATGAAATAGGGAGTACACTGGACCCCACAGGGCACCTTCCTAAGAAATGTTCAAAAGCAGCTTTGACTGCACTCCATTTTCTTCTTTTTTTTTTTCCCCTGAGACAGAGTCTTGCTCTGTCGCCCAGGCTGGAGTGCAGTGGCGTGATCTTGACTCACTACAACCTTCGCCTCCTAGGAACAGTTCTCCTGCCTGAGCCTCTCAAGTAGCTGAGATTACTTGAGGGGGCCACGTAAGTTTTGAATTTTTAGTAGAGACAGGGTTTTGCCATGTTGGCCAGGCTGGTCTCAAACTCTTGACCTCAAGTTATCCTCCTGCCTTGGCCACCCAAAGTGCTGGGATTACAGGTGTGAGCCACCGTGCCTGGCCTCCATTTTCTTCTTTTGCCTTGACTTTAAAAACTAAAAGATACAGGGCCACTGTGCTTCCTGATCATCATAAGGTGGTAATTATGGACTAGCCAATATTTAGGTTGATCTAGACAGTGCTTTGGGTTAAGGAGAGTTTTTGGATCATCCTTTCTGCCAGGGGGAAATAAATATCTCAGCATCAGACGCAACCCAGGAACCTGCCAGATGACAGCTGGGCCACCTGGTGGGCTTAGCTCTTGATCTACAGGGGACTTGAGGAGCTCCTTGCTCTCCTCTGCCTCCTGTGGGTGAAGGTTATACAGGTTTGATCAAAACTGAATAAATCATTTGCAAAGTGAGACTACTTGTGTCCACAAAGCTTAACTATTAGGATTGATCACTGAGACCATCTGTGTCAACATAACTTAACTCTTTCTTATGGGATCTTCTTGCCCAGAAAATTAAGGCTGTAAACCAATAAATGACTTCACTGTTTGCTGCAGGAAATGTCTACACAGTAATTTGTCCTGCCAAACAATTTGCTCACCTGGGAAAACAGCTCACTTATCAAACAAGGGTTTACTTGTCAAGGCCCACTTCAATATCCTCATCTTGCTGTATCCACCAATCCCAAGCTATTGTGGCATAGACATCACTGAAATCAAATCAGTTCTCCACCTTGAAAAATGCATCTTGAAGGACTTGGTCCTAGATCCCCAAATCCTATAAATCTGCCTCTTAATCTCCTCTTGCTTAGACATGACTTAAGACTGTGTCCTAGTGATGTTCTTCCTTATTTCCATAAATCTCACGAGCTTTGCTTTATCAACAGGTTCTTCTGATGGATTTTTTTGTAAAGCCAACAGTTGACACAATAAATAAGTTTTGGTCTCTTGGAAACAGGAAACATGTAAGTAAGTGTTAATACATATAGCCCATGAAGGTTGGTTAATTGTTAAACATAGTCACTGCTCAGCAATAAAATCTTCTCGTGTTCCTCCTCTGGGGACAAGACCTGGTGTTGGAACACCTGCCTATGACAGATTTCAAGTGCATATTTTATGCACTTGAAAAAGGTAGAAAAATGGAAATTTTTCTACCTTTTTAAACATAATTCTGTATTTTCAAAATTTTCTGTACTGAGGATGCCTTTAATTCGAGGATGAATGAAAGGAAACAAAGCGAAAAGCCACAAGAAAGGAATTAATTCCCAAGTGGCAACTAGAAACGACCACCAAGTCTTCATTAAATACACACACACAGAGCACATAAAACACCCATTTAAAATCTTATCTCATTAAGCTAGCAAGGTAATTAAGTCTCATCAACATCAATATGAACACAGAAGAGTTAGACAGTTGTCATCATGCTTCCTCCTTGTCATAAGAAGCCTTTGGGGATGTTTGATAAAATATACCAGAAAATAATATTTCATCATTCTAAGGTGAGGCTCAGGAATCTGTTTCTGTTTTTGTTTTACGAGAGAACACATGACGACAGTATTTATTCACTGGAAAGCAAAGTCCAATGTCCACTATAAAACCCTGCAGCTGAAAAACAGCAAGCTGAGCAGCTCTCAAATAAAGACAGCCTCCGCCGTCTTGTACAGCGCGGCCCCTCTCCGTGCCCAAGTCCTGTGCCTGCATGAAAGCACTAAATCACAGACCCCGCAACCTGTTGTACGCCCTGGTAGCAATCAGCAGCTGGGCTCGGGCAAGCTCCCTTAGCCGGCTATGGCTCAGAGAGCGGACTTCCCTCAGCAGCTCCAGGGAGTGCTGCAGCCCCCAGGCTAAGGGAGCAAGCCAACAATTCGAGATCCTAATCAAGGCTTCCTTTTACCTTAAAGAAACTTCCTCGCTTGTCCAGACTGCGGGCGCCCATGGTCCAAGCTGACATTTCCCCCAGCGAGGCTCCACTGCACGCCGGGGACTCCTGAAGGTAGAGACATTTTTAATGGTTAGTCCAGCCTGTAGGAAATTCCTTTCTAAGCCACAGAACACTCACAACAACAGTCCTGCCAAGATCTTTTTCCGTCAACAACACAGTGCCATTTATTTCCCACCAAGCCCTTACATCTCCCTTCAGCCCAGTTTCCTGCCCCCACCAGCGCAGTTCCTAGACTGCCCCACCTCGCCAGCCCACCTCCCAACTCTGCCTCGGACAGAGAAGGTCCTTGGGACTCCAGGAAGCGTAATGATTATTTTACGTGTTTGACCTCATGCTGAATTGTGAACGGAACCAATATTAGATGTCCCCATCATCTGCTCTGAAAGCTTATAGACTGAATGTGGCTGATTACAGAAAGACAGCTGAAGAAGGAGGTTCTGTACGTCCCAGGAAATCATGCTGGAAGGGGGTGAGGTCATCCTGAGCTCTGCTGGCCTCTCCCCCAGGCAAGGTCAACAGAAGGGCACTGGGAAGAAATCGCTCTATTTTTTCTTTAGAAATCAGAAATATTTGGATAAAATCCTGTCACTGTTTACAGGGATAAGTTCACAGAAGAGGACAACATGTAAACAGCTTCAATATCATCCAAAAAAGGGGAGTTGAAACTAGAGGAAAACTGAGAGGCAGGATAACAGCACACTTCTGAATTCTAACTGTGGCTTTTTGAGCTTGGCATTTCCCCTGCTTAGGCCATCAGATCCCAGTAATTCTTCCCTTCGGGACACAAAGCCTTCAACATTCAGTTCTAGGTTAAACACAGACACACCTCTGCCAGCTGAGCCCGCCCAGGCCTTCATGCATTGAGGGGAGCCTGAGGGAGCACCCCAAACCCTTCCTTACCCAATGACTGTCCCAGGGGCAAGTATAAAACCACCCTGTCTTTCCTCATTCATCCCTTCTCACCATAACATGCACAGGATGTAGCTCATGCCAGCCGTGACCGACACAGAGGAAGGCCAGTGAAGGAAAGAGAGAGACTGTCTCTTGCACCACCAAGGAATATTCAGTGGTTCAGCTGCAGGGGTGGGGAGGCACTGAAGCTAAGGCAGCTGCTGCCGCAGGTTCACTGAGGCTGTTTCATTATTACTGAGTGGCAGAGAGCCAGCGACACAAACAGGACATTGAGGGCGACGTTTAGGGATGTTTCAACAAGTGGAAAAGCATGAATCCATAGCTGAGAAGTGCATACAAGTGAGTGAGGAAGGATCTTTGCAGAGAGATTTTTTGCGGACCCACGCTTTGCCCCCCTGCTTGCCTTCACAGTGAGTTGTGATGACCTGTGCACGGAATCCAATCTAGAAAAAAATAGTGATACAGTGCATTCCTCCTCTCCTTCCAGAACCGTCGTCTCTTCCTGTCATTGCTCCGTGGTGTGGCCACTTTAAAGATTCGATGGTGTCTTCCCTGTGTTTCTTTCCACTTGTGATCCTGCCGGGATGAAGGCCAACGTTCCAGAAACCTCCTGAGAAGGGAGTGTGCGATTTTGCTGACACCAGAAGTTCAGGTTCTGGGGTTCATCACTCATGAGCAAAGTCCACAGGTTGGAACAACTCCAGACAGAAATCACAGTGCCGTGCTCAGAACTAGGAGCGGAATGGGAGCCACACTGTCACCTTAGGGAGCAAATCATGGCCCGTTTAGACCCAGAAACACACAAATAAAAAAGCATACCCTGTTTTAAACCATGCCTAATGTCTGGAATTCTTTTTATTTCAGATTTTTTTCGGCAGGGGATTTGATGTCGCCTGGCAGTTCAGGAATTGCTAAACAGGAGCCAAGACTTCATTCCTCATCCAGACCTAAGTTTCTTTGTTCTGTTCTGAAGTTTTCCATATACAAATTCTTTCTGATGAGCCAGGGCAGGCAGGGAATTTTGCCTGTAGCATTGGAGCAGCTTGGGCTCCAGAAGTGTACTAATTAATTACTTTAATTAGCTGCCTGAAAACTGCATGTGCACACTTTAACTCCAGCAGTCCTCAAATCACCATCCAATTTGGATTCTGCACAGGGCAGGAAGATCTATCACATTTCAAAAGATGCCGGTGGCGTCTCTCCTTCGTGAGCTGCTCCGAGAGAGATGGGAGCGGGTGACAGGAAGACACCGCCAGGTGCAGCAGCAGGTACGTCCCATGGGATTAAATGCTGGGGACCATCCAATAGTTCCAGCAGACAGTACATAGCTTACTGTTATTTTAAAAAATAAAGTCCTTGGCCAGAAAAATAAAGTTCTTGGTATGTGCAATGGCTCATGACCAGCACTTTGGGAGGCCAAGGTGGGAGAATCACTTAAACCCAGGAGTTTGAGGCCAGTCTGGGCAACATAGCAAGACCTTGTCTCTACAAAATAATTAAAAAAAAAAAAAAAATTAGATGGGCACGGTGGTGTGCTCCTGTAGTCCCAGCTACTCAGGAGGGAGGATGACTTGAGCCCAGGAGGTCGAGGCTACAGTGAGCCATGATCACACCACTGCACTCCAGCCTGGGTGACAGAGTAAGACTCTGTTTTAAAAAAATAAAAAAATAAATTCTTAAGGTTTCCAAAGAAGTACTGGTTTAATATTTTTCTATAGTAGCTATAGTTTCCTTCCCCAAACAATAACCTCAGATACCTTGACTCAGTACTGACAGCAATTTAATACAATTTAAAACGATAACTTCTTTTCATCTGCGGTTCCCCACACCTCCCCACAGATGTCACCCCAGCAGCTTCATCCTAAAACCACCGCAGTAACAGGCTGGACTAAGAAACAAAAAGGGTACCGTACTTTGAGAGGCCGTGAAGTTCTTCCAGACTTGTAGCGGTTGGAAGTGCGTTCTTTTCCTGGCTTCCCTGAAGGGTAAAGTGGATTTTTGAAACAAGTGAGCTCAGCGCGTCCAATAGATCTTTCCAGACACTAGCTAAAAGCTAGCAAAAAAGAAAAAAAAGAAGAAGAAGGCAGCCCTCATGGGACTAAGGACACTGCAAACATTTGGGAGCTGCCGAGGCCTTTCAATAACACCACTGAAAGAATGTAAACGGAGCTGGTCGCTTTGGTCGGGGCTATGGACAAAGGCAGGAAGTGACTATTCCTCATTCTCCCAGAGACACCAGCCTCTGTCACTTTATAGTAAACCTAGCAGTGGCTTTCCATGTGGCCCCAAGAGCGACTGCTGAGGTAAAACAAAGTCTGTCCTTAAAAGTTGAAAGAACTCCTGCGTCCCCTGGCTGAGCTCCAGGCTGCGCTGGCTGCCTGCTGTGCGAGACCAGTGGAGGCTGGCTCTCCAACCCATTCTACCGACAGCCACTGAGGCCAGGAGCCGAGGCTGCCACCTGGACCCTGGCTGTGGGCTGGCCGACTGGGGTTGAAACACACAGTGCCCGATTTCTAGTTCACTGATCAATGGAACTGGGTTGAGTCACTGGCATTTTTCCAGCTTTTGCTGTGCCGGGCCACAGGCCAGATCCTGGCAAGATAGAGAGCTTGAGAAGCATTAAGGGCAGGCCTGTTCCCTTCTCTCCCTTCCCTCCTCATCTTCCCTCACCCCAGCTTTTCTCTTCCTTTCCCTCCCTTCCCATCCCCTCCTCCGTTCCTCTCCTCTTAATTTTTTTAGTCAAATATAACCTTCCTATTTTGAAGGAAGGATTTTATTTTATTTTCTTAATTGACCAGCAAAAATTGTATATATTTATGGTATACAACATGATGTTTTGAAATATATAGGTATACATATTGCAGAATGGCTAAGTCAATAATTAACATATATATTACCTCACATACGTTTTATTTGTCCTGAGCGCACTTAAAATCTCCTCTCTTTGATAATTTTCTTTTCTTTTTTCTTTTTTCATTGAGACGGGCTCTTACTCTGTTACCCAGCCTGCAGTGCAGTGGCACGATCTCAGCTCACTGCAGCTTCCACCTCCAGGGTTCAAGTGATTCTCCTGCCTCAGCCCCCCAAGTAGCTAAGTACAGGTGAGCACCAGCATGCCTGGCTAATTTTTGTATTTTTTGGTAGATATGGGATTTTACCGTGTTGGCCAGGCTGGTCTCGAGCTCCTAACCTTAAGTGATCTGCCTGCCTCGGCCTCCCAAAGTGCTGGAATCACAGACATGAGCCACTGTGCCCAGCTGCAATTTTTAAATATGCAATACATTGGTATTAACTAGTCACCATGTTGCACAGTACAGCTCTTGGACTGATTTCTCCTTCCTAACTGAAAGTCTGTATCTTTTGACCAACATCAGTCCAATCTCTTCTCCCCCTGCCCCCACTCCAGCTTCCTATTTTATCCTGTTTTATTTACTTTAGGTAGCAAGTGCAAACCCACATGAGAAGCAGCAGAAGCAATCATATTGGATTCCACTACTCGCAAGTCTGACTTAAAGGACACTTAGTGTACTCAAGTCCTGGATTCTCATCTCCACGCTGCGTGAGGTTGGCTACAGAAGCTTTCTAATCACAACCTTTGGTTTTTCTTTTTAGCCGCTGAATGAGGCGAGGCAGCAGACTTCAGTCTCAGTAATCAAGACCTCGTTATTGTAATTATTTTACAGCCAAATTGACTGAAATAGGAAAAAGTGACTCACCCTAGGGGACCTGTCAGGTCAAGCCTGAATCTGAGAAATGCATCTCACTTTTTTGCCTGGTTCCTTAACCAGCTCCCAGGGAGACAGGTCATCTCTCCTTTCAGTGCTTTTTGTTTTTTCTAGGAGCGGTAGAAGGAAGTGGAGGTGGCTCTATGTCTGGGTGCAGGGAAGGTCTCTGAATATTTCCATAATTATCTTTGTATTACCCAATATTTCACATGTTGGACAGAAAAATGTTATTCTAAGGTCAGACTTGACAATTTGAACTGTGTGAATTAAAAGAAGTTTTTAAAGTGTCTTGGATCACTGTTTGACATAGGTTTCCCCTGACTCAACAATCTTTTTTTTTTTTAATTTAAGTTTTAAGGTCATGAAAACTTTCCATTGAAAAGAGAAGCTAATTTGTGGGAAAGAAAGAAGTCATATGCAAAGAACTGTATTCCCAGCCCCTTACTCAACCACAGTGTTTTAATTTTAGTTTTAATTATTGTTTTTGAGGCAGGGTCTCATTCTGCTGCCCACGCTGGAGTGCACTGCCTCAGTCATGGCTCACTGCACCTCGACCTCCTGGGCTCAAGTGATTCTCCACCTCAGCCCCCAGAATAGCTGAGACTACCAATGTGTGCCACCACGTTCAACGAATCTATTTATTTTTAGTTTGTAGAGACCAGGTCTCCCTCTGTGTGTTGTGCCCAGGCTGGTCTCAAACTCCTGGCCTCAAGCCATCCTCCCGCCTTGGCTTCCCAAAGTGCTGGGATTACCGGCATAAACCACCAGGCCCAGTCCTAATCCCATTTAAAAACTGGTTGGTCAGAAGGGCTGAAAATCTGAAATAGCTAAAAAGCTGTCTTTATGGGGGGAGATTTGCATCTGTAGAGAAAATCTATATTAATGCAGCCAGGCTTCCTCTGAGGTCCTCTTTTGTCCGATGTAGGAAGGATGAACTGAGAGACTGGCACTTTCAAAGGTCTGAAAGAACCATTTCCCATCTATTCTCTCTGAGGGCTGCTACGTGGGAGGTTTCCTCTGCCTGGTGAGACCATCTTTGCCAGCCAGGCCTCCTCTTCTCCCCTTCCCATCACCTGTTTTGCCACCATCCAAACCCCCATTCTTTCTGTAAACTAAAGATGGCATACAAGCTTCTGAGCCCCATGGCGGGGTGGAGGTGACCACTCTGTGGTGCTCCCCTGGCATGTTAATAAAAGTATGTGCCATTTCTCCTTTTAATCTACCTTCTGTCAGTCAGTCTATCATCCAACCTTCAGAGTGAAGGAGAAGTTTTTCCTTGGCTCCTACCAACCCATATGACAGCTCAATTTATGGGGAACAGATAGCTTGAGTGAATAGATATGAGAGACCATTGGACCACAGGGTGTGTGTTGCGGGAGTGTGGGGAGAATGTGCGATGAAGAGTCTTGAGCAGTTTGGGTAGATTTATATTCCATTCCATCAAATATGTTTTGACCAGGATAGCATCCGAAGAATGAAGGAGACCACAAGTTCTCAGAGGCAGGTAGAACTCTGAGATACTTACTATCATTCAATCAGATTTTTTTTTTTTCTCTTGTTGCCCAGGCTGGAGTGTAATGGCACGATCTCGGCTCACCGAAACCTCTACCTCCTGAGTTCAAGCTATTCTCCTGCCTCAGCCTCTGGAGTAGCTGGGATTACAGGCATGCGCCACCACACCTGGCTAATTTTGTATTTTTAGTAGAGATGGGGTTTATCCATGTTGGTCAGGCTGGTCTGGAACTCCTGACCTCCTCATCCACCTGCTTAAACCTCCCAAAGTGTTGGGATTACAGGCGTGAGCCACTGTGCCTGGCTCCAATCAGATGTTTAATTCAAAAATCTTAGAATCGTGCTCGCTTCGGCAGCACATATACTAAAATTGGAATGATACAGAGATTAGCATGGCCCCTGTGAAAGGATGACATGG
This sequence comes from Alouatta palliata, assembly GCA_004027835.1. Classification (NCBI taxonomy): domain Eukaryota; kingdom Metazoa; phylum Chordata; class Mammalia; order Primates; family Atelidae; genus Alouatta; species Alouatta palliata. The sequence goes on along the minus strand of PVKV010014185.1, from coordinate 23,109 downwards.
AAATTTGTGAAGCGTTCCATGCTTAAAAAAAAAAAAAGAAAAACGAAAACCTTAGAATCAACTAAAGCCAATACTGATAAAGAAAAAGCTCACCAAACCAGAACAGTACTTGCAGCTGTCACTTTTGATGGGGTTTCTTAGATGAATACGGTACAGGGAGACCTGTGGACCACCTGAGGGAAGATGCTTCAATTTAGGGATGAGAAGGATGGACAAAAGCCACATTTTGATCTCTTCTGTCACCCTGCTAAGGTGAGTGGAGGTTTTGCTGTTTCCCCCTCTCTCTCTTGAGTTTCTGACTTGAATGAAATGCAATTAATTCTGTTTTTCTGATCACAGGACAGTTATAGACTGTTGTAAAAATGTTTTTACGTTGTTATTTTAATCTGGTCTTTGTAACCTCAAAGGATATTTTAATTTCATGTTTAATAAACACAGATATTCAAATTAGAATATTGATAATTTTCATGGAGAAGATACTTTCCAGAGCAAACTCCAGAAAACCATCTTAACTCACTGGCTCTTTTTCTTAAATGGTCCAGTTAAATTGCTTAAAACTTTTCTGGGTTCTATTTTAATTTTGCACCTTTCTTCTTTTCTAATGTAAGAATTTAAAGCTATTGAGAATTCTATGTTTTATTTTTAAAACTTTATAGTTTTAGCTTTTTTTTCTTTTTGAGATGGACTTTTGCTCATGTTGCCCAGACTAGAGTGCAATGCTGTGGTCTCGGCTCACTGCCAGTTTTAGCTTTCATGCACAGATCTATGATCCATCTCAAATTAATTTTTGTGTATGATATGAAGGTTGAGAGTCTGTTTTTTTCATATAGATATTCATTTCATTTTAATTGTTATTATTTTTTTTGAGATGGAGTCTAGCTCTGTCACCCAGGCTGAAGCGCAGTGGTGCGATCTTGGCTCACTGCAAACTCCATCTCCCGAGTTCAAGCGATTCTCCTGCCTCAGTCTCCTGAGTAGCTGGGACTGCAGGCACCCGCCACCATGCCCAGTTAATTTTTGTATTTTTAGTAGAGACAGGGTTTCACTGTGTTGGCCTGGCTGGTCTCAAACTTCTGATCTAGTGATCCTCCCACCTCGGCCTCCCAAAGTTCTGGGATTACAGGCGTGAGCCACTGTGCCCAGCCGTTCATTTTCAATAAGTGGTAAGTATTTTTATTACCAAATTGGGATTACAGCTGTGAGCTATTGTACCTGGCCCATTTAATTTTACTTTTATAGAAAATAGATTTTAGGGATGAATGCTTTTCTTGTAAACTTTGTAAAAGAGATACGATTGATTAAAAAGATTTTTGTCTTCATGAAACTTTACTGTTTAAGGTTCCTGCCTGAGTGGCGTGGCGGTTTTCATTATTTCTATGAAGTTCCAAATTTCCTGGGTTGCATTTTGAATGTCTGAATTTCGTAAGATTGATGCTTCTGTCACTTTTTAGTCCGTAACAAGTGTGACTGTGAATAGTTAGTGACAGCTGTCATCAGGTTTTCTTCTGTAGTATCATTTTTCTCAGACCAAGGTTTTTTCACTTTCCAAAATTACAAACAAGATATAATTCATCAATTCGGGTTTGGATCCACCACGAATTATGATGAGTGCATCTTTACCCACTTTATTATGAAATGGCTACAATACTAGTGATTCTGTAATTCTTAGTAAAGAAAGTAGAAGCAATTCCACAGAAACTCTAGCAATATTCTTTGGCCCAGCAATGGAGTACTGAAATTCTAAACATAATACTCTTTATTCTTCTAATGCTTTTTGTTTTGTTTACTAACATTAGTGGAGTAAAGAATGCATGCAAAGTCCACATGGTTACATGAAAATGTCCTGGGTCTATCAGCCAGGTGTGGTGCATGCCTGTAATTCTAGCTCCTAGGAGGCTAAGGAGGGAAGGTCTCTTGAACCCAGGATATAGAGGCTGTGGTGAGCTCTGATGGCACCACTGCACTTCAGCCCAGTGAGGGGCTGTGCTTCTATTTAAAAATAAATAAATAAAATAAAATGTTCTGGATCAAAATGTCACAACAACCAGTGCTATGAAGGAAAAAAAGAGGAACATCACCCCTATATAATAAATGAGCCTCTAGGCACATCTTGCCTGGAATCTCATGGATTGATTTACTTCTTTTCCTTCATTTTGATCATGAATATGTCGATGTCTTTCCAAATGTTCCCCTTCACCATTAGGGTGTTTACCCTCACCTCTACTTAGTAATGTGCAAGGAAATGTTTAACAACTGGCTTTCTGGGAAATAAAAGCCCCAAGTTGTAGCATTTGCCTATTCCGTGGCATTTGCCTATACTCCCATCATGGCTGGTTTCAAGCTACCAATGTGATATCAACAGACTTGAAAAATACAGGAAAACTTAACAATCAGCTCTAGTGAGCAGGGAGAACCAATTCCAATTCACCGCTATATTTAACGTACCAATTCTAAACCACAAGGTCTCTGAAGAGGTGTCTTTTATTTGATTCTTTTAAATAATAAAAGATAGCAAAAGTAAGAAACTAGATCTCTAGACTGAAACCAGTGCTTTATCCATGAAACCACATTACTTGTCACTAGTAGGACATAAAATATTCTGGCTATCATCTTAACCAACTTAAATGGTGCCATCAGGAAAAGTTAAAGGAAGCCATACGTTCGGTCTGTTATCTCAGACTTAATGGGTTCCATTTCTATGGAGGTTGAAGAGGAGAAGAAGAATAAAGATCTTCCTTTACGGAACCAGACATTAGAGAGCTCATCTGCTTGTCACAGCTGTGTCTTTAATATCTTATGTGCTGCCTGGCACATATGTGCTTAGTAAATGTTTGCTGATGAGTAAGCACATAGGATTTTACAAACAAGTCATCTAGGCTGAAGAGGAAGGTTTTTAAAGAATGACTTTCTCAGCTAGGTGCAGCAGCCCCCATCTATAATCCCAGCATTTTGGGAGGTCAAGGCAGGAGGATCGCTTGAGCCCAGCCTGGGCAACACAGCGAAACCTCATCTCTACAAAAAATTAGCTGGGCATGGTGGCATGTATCTGTGGCCCCAGCTACTCAGGTAGGAGAATCGCTTGAGCCTGGAAGGTCAAGGCTGCATTGATCATGTGACTGCACTCCCACTTGGGTGACAGAGTGAGACCCTGTCTCAAAAAAAAAAAAAAAAAAAAAGAATGACTTCCTCTAAAGCATAAAATGATACGAAGAACCATGCTTAGCTTTAAGAATGGTCAGATCACATAAAATGCCAGCAACACACATACCATGCTGTTGACCCAGAAAACATGCTGGAAAAAAAAAAATTTTTTTTAAGACATAGTCTCACTCTGCTGCCCAGGCTGGAGTGCAGTGACATGATCTCGGCTCACTCCCATCTTTACTCCTGGGTTCAAGAGATTCTCTTGCTGTCTCAGCCACCTGAGTATCTGGGATCACAGGTGTGCACCATCATGCCCAGCTAATTTTTGTAATTTTAGTAGAGACAGAGTTTTGCCATGTTGGTCAGGCTGGTCTCGAACTCCTGGCCTCAAGTGATCTGCCCGCCTCAGCCTCCCAAAGTACTGGGATGGATGGCATAAGCTACTGCACCTGGCCTAGAAAAAAAAAAAAAAAAAAATATATATATATATATATATATATTTTTTTTTTCCACACCACTTTAAAATATCAAAATAAATAAATAAATAAATAAATAAATAAAAGAGTTTAGTGAGTCCATGTGTTCTCTCTGTGGTTGGATTTTTCTTACAGAATTCTATGATCTGAAGCTCTTTCCTCTCTCTATAGCATTAAACCGACTTTGTTCTCTACAAGTACCTAGCCAATGATGTTCCTCAGCTCTTTCATTTTTGCACAAATTGAAGTTCTAGAGAAATCTCCAGGTGTTTGTCCAAGCCATCACATCAGCACTGAAGATCACACAATGAAGAAAGGCCATGGCAAATCGATCACCCTCTGTGTTTGTGCGTGTCCTTGCATCCATGCGTTGTAGGATTAGAGCCTTAAAATTCTCATGCTTTCTCTTAGGAAGTGAGTTGGAGAACAGATGGGCCTCTTCTGAAGAATGTCTTCCTTGTAAGCCCACAGATTCCATCACCTTCTATACACAGTAACTGCTCTAATAACATGTATTAATATTTAATACCGTCACATAACCAAACTCTAGAAATTAGCAAGGGAAATGCATAAAGAAAGAAACAGTTCTCCAAAATAACTTAGTATTTTGTGCATCCATGAAAGAGTCATGAAAATCCACATAATGCTCTCAGAGATATTGCTTGCCATCACCAAAAAGGTGGTCTTGGTGGCAGCAATTGTGCCTCAGAATTTCAGGCATGTTTAAAAGTCAGTCTTGGCTGACCAATGGCATGCATGTTTTTTGTTAGGCATGACAAGGACATAGGATATTTCACAAATCCAGTTTCCTATTATTTAGTTTTGCACTATTTGCAACTACCAAATAATTTCTGCTAGGCTCTGCAGGTTCTCTGAAGCTTAGGGTTTTCCTCTCAATGGTCTACGTCACCCCATCCTCTTGTTCAGACATCTGACTCCTTCCTATGGCAGTAGAGCCAGACAGGGTTGGTGTGGTTAGCATCGAGTCCAAGGTACAGGGGAGAAAGCAGGATTATCTCTTATTCATTGAGACTATTTGAGGGTGGATACAAACTCATGTCTGAGAGAGACTGCTTTGGGTCATAACGATAGCCAAAGAGTCATATTATGGAAAACAGAGTAAAGCATGGAGGTCATGTGGACTCATGGATGGATGGCCTCAGTGAACAGTGGAGGCAGCATCATTACCTGTGTCTGGGTTTTCATGCCACCCATGGGAATGCTGGGTGGATACTGATCTTTTCAGGGACTGAGGCAAGAGGACAGATGGAAGTTCACTTATACCTTATGTCTGAATATTAAAAAAAATTATAAATTAAGACAATAAACTGTTAACTAAAATATGTTCTATTCTCCTACCATGATAAATGTGCCTTTACAAGGACTTGGGAAACCTGGTTTCAGTGTAAAATTCTCAGACTCCTTAGTGTTTTGTCCTGAATATGGGGACATGCGGTGACCCTGCACCTGCCTCATGGTTTGCTACCCCTCTTCTCCCTCCAGTAGCTCTGTGGATACCCCATTTTTCATGTCCAAGTACTCTGCCTCCTTGGACTTTCCAGCCTATGGATGCTTCTCCAGGAGCAGAGTTAGCTCATGGGCCCAGGCGCATGGGAGACAGCCTGCCAGGCAGTGGAAACAGGCTTGGGCCATGTGGGCAGAGATTCCAGAGCTCTGGGCATCTGGTGCATGGGCAAGGCAGGGAGGGGATGTGGGCCCAAGACTGGCACAATCTGTTTGCTCCAAAGACTTCTCCTTCCATGGGAAGGGGTGAGATTAGGATAGGGGTTAGGGCACAACTGGGTGGCAGGTAGGTTCATCTTAGGGCTCACAACAGAGTGGACACAGCTTCTGCTACTATTTTTTTTTTTTTTTTTTTTTTTTTGAGACAAAGTCTCATTGTCACCCATACTGGAATGCACTGGCGTAATCATGGCTCACTGCAGCCTCGACCTTCCAGGCTCAAGTGATCCTCCCACCTCAACTTCCCAAAGTGCTGAGATTGCAGGCATAAACCACCACACCCAGCCCCACCACTGCTTTTAGTCTTCTCCCACCGTCCATCCAGTCCTGGTTTGCAGAAGTATAAGGTTCAGTCCTGTCTGGACCTGGTTACATCCTTGTGGCACTGGCAGAAAACAGGTGGGCTTAGGTTCAACAGCCCTGTGGCAACCTAATTTCTCTCTAGCTCTGAATTCTAGCAAAGAGGTCAGGCTCTCTCTTGAGAAGCATCCTGGCTCTTGTGCTCCTTCCTCTGCCTTATGGCTCTTTTACTGGACGAGTCTAAAACACTATAACCCTGCACTATAGACTCACCATCTTAGACTCCTGAAATCTTGCTCTCAATCCTAAACCAGTTGCCTTTCCCCTACAAACGTTCTTCTTGTCTTGGGAGTCAAAACATATCCAGTAAGCGCTGAGAAATACTTCTGCCTTGTATCTGAGACATGTGCACTTTCTCTGGGGCTGGGGTAATGTTATGACCCCTCTACAGTTAGAGTCCACTGACCTCGAGTTACTGCAGATAACAGGAAAAGAGATAACATGCCCAGAAGCTGTTATCTGCTAAAACAAGGCATCCCTCTCTTTGAGTGGCTGTAATAGCATCTCTAGCAAGGGGGAAGGTTAGAAGACCTTTATCTTTATCTTCCTGAAGACCTTATCTTTTTAGTCTCCTCCAGGCTATAAGTGCTTTTGCTGAAATCAGGAAAGCAAGCTGGGCCAAAATGACTTCTTCAGAGTCCTCACTGGCCTAACCCAGACGGGTGGGTCTGGCTATAAAACAATGAATGCCCCAGTATACTTGATTTGGTATAAGGTGTTTTTTTTGTTTTTGTTTTTGTTTTTGAGACAGAGTCTCACTTTGTCGCCCAGGCTGGAGTGCAGTGGCGCAATCTTGGCTCACTGCAACCTCCCCGCCCACTCCCCCACCCTGCCCCGGGTTCAAGTGATTCTCCTGCCTCAGCCTCCTGAGTAGCTGGAATTATAGGCACCCACCAACATACCTGGCTAAGTTTTGTATTTTTAGTAGACACAGGATTTCACCATGTTGGCCAGGCTGGTCTCGAACTCCTGATCTCAAGTGATCCGCCTGTCTCAGCCTCCCAAAGTGTTGGGATTACAGGCGTGAGCCACCACACCCAGCCAGCATGTGATTTACACAGGACTTTTGCTCGCATATCCCCATTTTTCCTGTCTGTGATGCCATCATAGTCTGTGTGGCACCTCTCTCTACAACATGAGCCCTCCCTACATCTGGAAGCTTCTATTTTAACCAAGTCTTTCTCCATAGACCCTATTTTCCAGGGAAGCCCTATTCTCTTAGTTAGGAGTCTTTCCTTTTCTCTCCTCCTCCCTATTATTATTATTATTATTATTATAGTCTATCCCTCTATTATCTCATTGAGGTATACACAGAGTAGACAGAAATAAAATCTTCCAGTCAAAGGTGACAGATTTATATGACCTGAAGAGAAACCAGAGGATAGAAGTCAAATCTTTCAGTTGGCAAAGCTGTGCATTATTTCTGGATTGCAACACTTATTTTGCCTGGATCTGATAAAAATAAAATAAAAACAAAAGCCAAGAGTTTGTAGAGTCGTCTTCTTCCTTTCCTATACTCAGAAATATCTGCCTAGATAAAAGTACAAGCAGCTCTCAGTTTTGGTTTCCTTCTCTGAAATTTAGCTTCCAGTGCTGACTTTCCACTTCAAATTCCGTTCCCCTGAAGTCCTCACTCCCTCTTCTGTTAATGACAACCACAGGCTGGAAGCCTCAGAGGGAAGGGCCCTGGCTCTGCCCTCGCTTTACTCTGCACATCAGTCACTCTGCAGTTCTGCTGAGTCTTCTGGTTGAAACATCGCTCATCTTCCTTCCCATCGTCTGCACTCACTCAGGCCTTGGACCTCGGCGACTCTAATGGCTTTAGCAGCTCTTTAAACGTCTGTGCATCACACTGTCTGTCTCTGCTTCACTCCATCCTGCAGGCCCGCACCAAAGGGCACATTCCACTGGGAATGTGTTGGGTGATTTAAAGGTCTGTGCATCACACTGTCTGTATCTGTCCTATTCCATCCTGCAGGCCTGCACCAGCATTCTGCTTCCTTTTGCAACCCATTTTTTATTTATTAATTTTTTTTTTTAGAGACAGCATCTTCCTCTGTTGCTTAAGCTGAATTACAGTGGCAGAACCGCAGCTCACTGTAGCTTCAAACTCTTGGACTCAAGCAATCTTCTTGCCTTAGACTCCTTTGGAACTATAGGTGTGCAATACCACATCCAGTTAACCCATTTTTTAAGAATTTAAAAATGAATCAGCTGGGTACGGTAGCTCACACCTGTAATCCCAACTCTCTGGGGGCCAAGGTGGGCGGATCACTTGAGGCCAGAAGTTTAAGAATAGTCTGGCCAACATAGTGAAACTCTGACTCTACTAATAATTCAAAAATTAGCTGAGTGTGGTGGCACCTAGCTGTAATCCTAGCTCCTCAGGAGGCTGAGGCACGAGGATCGCTTGAACCCAGGAGATGGAGGCTTCAGTGAGCCAAGATCACACCAGTGCACTCCAGTGTGGGTGACAGAGTGAGGCTCTGTCTCAATAAATAAATGAATGAATAAGTAAAATAATTTAAAAAATAGAAAATGTATCTATATTCCATAGGTGGATACTTAGGGCCCCTTCTGCTCTTCAGCCACCCAGCTTTTCATTCTCAGTTGCTAATTATGTCTCTAGACCCTCAACTCTCATTATGCTCCTCTGCTCAGTGTGACCTGTCTTAGTCTCTGGTCCCCTGGAAGCCAACCCTCTGAGAGAAGAATTGCTGTACAAGTTGTTTCCTTGGAGGTGGTCCTAGGAAACACTGTAGGGAAGGGAGACAGCTGCTGTAAAGGAGTCAGGAAGGAAAGGCAGCCAAGGAAATGTGCATTACTGACACCAGGAAGCATTATGAGAGAGTTACAGGGTGTGCTGTCTTGAGCACCCTTCTGGGTTAGCTCCACATTTCACCATCTTTCTTTGAGCCACAATCAATTGTTGTACTTCATAGTATTAAGTTCTATAAAGTCATCACCAGCTGTGAATTAGCAAACACTGAACCATTGTTCCTAGGGGAGACATAGGGTTAGGTTCCTGCTAGCCTCTGGTCACAGCATTTTCATTAACAGATCAACGCATAACCTTCCTTTATGTGTGTTTCTAGTTAAAACCACCTTATTTAATATGTATTTTTGATTCGTTGACACTGAAGTCATGGTCAACAGCACTGTAACTTACGCCTGAACAGAGTTTACCTAACGTTCATATTTCCTCCATCACAGCCTTCTTACCCTGAAACAGCTCTTTGGCATTTACTTTTAGGGGCCTCTTAAAACAGTGAAATAACCAAAAGACACACACACACACACACACACACACACACACACACACACACATAGTCCCCGAAATGTGAAAACGGCAGTACTAAATAGACATCAAAAAGGACCCTTGTTTACAATATGAAGGCTGAAATAAGAAGGCAGAGCTTCATTCATCCTCAGCTGGGAATGTGCCAGGTGATGTAAATTTTTGCTCCTCTGTGTAGGTGCACTAATGACCACAAAAGCACCATGATTATTGATTTGGGAATCACAAATAAATTTCAGCAAGAAGGCAAATTTGCAAATACCAAATTCACAAATAATGAGGATCAACTGTATTTTCAATTCTGTAAACTGCAGAAAACTGATAAAAATGTAAATGAGTATTGCCAACAGAGATGCAAATTCGGTTCCATAGAGATGCAATTGATTATTGCCCTGTGGATATTGGCCAGTTTTGCATCCACTTGTGAAGTCATTTCAGTGTTCTTAATTGCCTGTATATCAGAGGTCTGCAAAGAAGGTCTGTAGGCCAAATGCATCTACAATGTGCTTTTGAGAATAAAGTTTCATTGAAACATCAGCAAGCACTCCTTTATTAACCTATTGTCTATAGCTGTTTAAGGCTACAATGGCAGAACTGAGTAGTTGCAACAGAGACTACATGGCCTGCAAATCCTAAAATATTATCTGGTCCTTTCCAGAAAAGGTGTGTTATACTTCTGGGCATGGTGGTGCACACCTGTAACTCCAGCACTTAGGCAGGCCAAGGCAGGAGGATCCCTTGAAACCTCAGGAGTTCAAGATCAGCCTGGGCAACATAGTGAGACCCCATCTCTATAAACAAATTTTAAAAATTAGCCAAGAGTGGTGGCACATGCCTGTAGTCCCAGCTACCTGGGAGGCTCAGGCATGAGGATCACCTGAGCCCAGGAGGTCAAGGCTGCAGCGAGCCAAGATTGTACCACTGCACTCCAGCCTTGGTGATACAGCAAGACTCTGTCTCAAAAATAAAATTAAATTAAAAATTAAAAAAGAAAATGTGATTTATATATTTGTACATAAATGCTATTTGAATCTACTTTTAAATCAGTTGTGACATTTTACCATTTCCCTCATTCATTAATGAGCTTAAAACATTTTTGACACAGTTTTTTAAAAATTTAATTTTTATAAAATATATTTACAGGGTATGATCTCACATGCATATATTGCGTGGTGGTGAAGTTTGGGCTTCTGGTATACCCACCACCCAAATAGTGAGCGTTGTAATCAATGTGTAATTTTTCAACCCTCACTCCCCCCACCCAGCGTCCCACATTTTGTAGTTTCCAAAGTCCATTATTTCACTCTGACACAGTTTTTTTTTTTTTTTTAAATTGTACTAATGTCATGATTTTACCTTTAGAATATTTATCCTTTAAGACTGAACATGTGTAGCTGGGGGCCACTGGAGCATGATACCACTGAGGAGTGCAGATGGTGTGGGGTGAGTGTGCTTCAGGGGTGTCTCACTTGAGGTCAAGGAAGCTGGGCTGTGTGGGTCACTGTTGGGGAATTGTGCCTGTGGGTATTAACTTGATGGCACCCTCAGTCTGCCAGGCAGAAAGTTGAAGTAAGAAGTGCATAGGAGTGTATGGTAGGAGGAGGTGAGCCAGGTACATCGCACATGCATCTCCATCTTATCCACACTTTACGCCCACTCCCACCTTTACATTTTGATCAGTGCCCCCACATCTCTTCTGCTTCATATATCCAAATTCTGTCCATTCTTTAAAGACTAGCTCAAGCCCACTGTGTTAGCCCATTATCACCCTGCTGTACAGAACTTCCGGAGATAGGGTAACTTATAAAGGAATGAGGTTCAATGGACTTACAGGTCCACATGGCTGAGGAGGCCTCGGGCAACTTACAATCATGGTGGAAGGGTTTGCAAGAACCTTCACAAGGTGGCAGGAGAGAGATGAGTGAAAGGAAGAGGAACTTCTGAACATTTGTAAATCTGATCTCGTGAGCACTCCTCACTCACTGCCACTAGGCGTGGGGAAACTGCCCCCATGATCCAATCGTCTCCCACCACGTCCCTCCCTCAACACCTGGGGAATACAATTCAAGATGAGATTTGAGTGGGGACACGAAGCCTAACCACATCACCTGCCTTGTTCATGGACTTCTCCCTGAGCATGACCCCCATAATGATCAAACCCCATCACTGAACTAGTGAAATAACATTTAAGAGTCCACAATTCCTAAATCTTAGCATCCTCCCCATAAACATCACTGAAATAAAGTGAGAATACACTTCAGCATTTTTAACTGGAAATCTAGTCCCTGTTGAGCAGAGTTTCTGCCTACGATTCCTTACAGAAGCTGTGATATGTACATTGGTTGTGCCTTCTTCAGAGTAGACCCCACAGAAGTGGACATAGGAAACATTCCTCACTCATCTAACTATGCTGAGTGTTTTCACACATGGCATTGCAGGCCCTAACTCCCAGCCAAACCTAGAACAGCTGGAACATGAGACCTAAGTTGGCAGTCCGAGGCAGGGGAAATTCTGAAACCATATAGTGTGTGATGCACTGCTATTTACCAGCAACGGTGATTTTTCTCACCTCAGCTCCACTACCTCGTCTTAGTGGGATAACTCTGAGGTGCACAATCTATACTGTCTCCCAGAAACCCCTTGTGAGATGAGGCTGCAGCTGTTCCGGTGAGGGCCAGCTTGAAAACAAACCCTATATTGACTGCCCATTTATTTGATTCTACACCTTCCTCCTAGTATCCCTTTTACCTTCCAAACAATGGTTTGCATTTTAATTCTTATTTCAGGGTCTGCTTCTGAGGAGACCCAAACCAAGGGAATCACAGACGGTGATGAATGAACACACACACACACACACACACACACACACACACACACACACTTGCTTGATCACACACTTCTCTGACTCCCGTTCCCATTTTCCTACGGAAGTGTGATGGTTAATACTGAGTGTCAACTTGATTGGATTGAAGGATTCCAAGTATTAATCCTGGGTGTGTCTGTGAAAGTGTTGCTGAAGGAGATTAACAGTTGAGTCAGTAGACTGGGAAAGGCAGACCCACCCTTAATTTGGGTGGGCACCATCTAATCGGCAGCCAGTGTGGCTAGAATATAAAGCAGGCAGAAAAATGTGAAAAGGGAGATTGGCTTAGCCTCCCAGCCTACATCTTTCTCCCATGCTGGACGGTTCCTGCCCTCGAACATCGGACTCCAAGTTCTTCAGCTCTGGAATTTGGACTGGCTCTCCTTGCCCCTCAGCTTGCAGATGGCTTATTGTGGGACCTTGTGATTTTAATAACTCCCCCTTTATATATATAATCTATCACATTAGTTCTGTCCCTTTAGAGAACGCTAATTTTTTTTTTTTTTTTTTGAGACAGAGTCTTGCTCTGTCACCCAGGCTGGAGTGCAATGGTGAGATCTTGACTCACAGAAACCTCCACCTCCCCAGTTCAAGCAATTCTCCTGCCTCAGCCTCCTGAGTAGCTGGGATTATAGGCATGCACCATTATGCCCCACTAATGTTTTTTATATTTTTAGTAGAGACAGGGTTTCATCATGTTAGCCAGGCTGGTCTCGAACTCCTGACCTCAAGTGATCCACCCATCTTGGCCTTCCAAAGTGCTGGGATTACAGGCATGAGCCACCACATCCAGCCTTGTTATTTGTACCTGAATCTTTCTCTGGGTCTGATTTCATGGCTCCTGATATAAAATCTAGAAAAAATACATACATATACTTTGATTAAAATTTGGTGTCTCTGTAAATAACCACTATAGTTTGGGAGTATAACTAACATTATCCACTTAAGACTGATGAAAAAACTAAAATGAAAGACCATTGCAAATTACAAATAAGCTAAGATGTGTGTCACATTCAGTGCAAATAATCATAAATCTATTTTGAAAAATAGTAATTTTATTAATAGAGTCTCTCTTTTTAATTAAAAAATTAAATTAGAGACAAGGTGTCACTTTGTTGCTCAGGCTGGTCTCAATCTCCTGGCTTCCAAATGAAGCCCCGTCTTGGCTTCCCAAAGTAGGATTACAGGTGTGAGCCACCTGCTTGACAAGAGTATCATTTTTGTTATTGTTCAGCTCTTGCAAAATAAATTCAAAGAATAAGAAGTGTCACCAAATGATTAGTCCTCTTAGGACCCCCATGTGCCCTGGTCCTGATCTGCTCCCATTGGACCACAATGAAAGCTTTTAAGACATCCCTCCTACTTTTCTCTTTATGATCCCTTGCCTGTTTTCTCCATAGTAACCAGCAATCGATTCTGCAATATAAATGAGCCCCTGAATCAGCTAGGAGTTTTTATGTTGGAAGTAACAGAAAACCCAATTGCAACTGGCTTAAAGATAAATAATAACATCTCCTCAAACAGTGTTTGTTAATTGCAGGGGGACTGATAGTAACCATACAGTGAAGTTCGGCAACACGTTGCCCAGGTGATCTAAATCAGCATCCCCAATGAAGGCAGCCAGATACTGTGTTCCTCCAGATGTGATGCCCAAGAAGAACACAGCATCAGTTAGAGGAGAACAGGGGGTGTGTATGTGGGATCTCATCACGAAGAAACATCATATCCACCCCAACTGAGGGACATCCCATTATAGAACTGGCCCAGATTCCACAACAATATTAATGTCCTGAAAGACAAAGAAAGGCTGAGGAACCACTTTTTTTTCTTTCTTTTCTTTGAGAAAGTCTCATGCTGTCACCTACAAAGTCTCATGCAATGGTATGATCTCAGCTCACTGCAACTTCCGCCTTCTGAGTTCAAGCGATTCTTGTGCCTCAACCTCCTGGATAGCTGGGATTACACATGTGCACCATCATACCTGACTAATATTTGTATTTTTAGTAGAGAAGGGGTTTCACCATGTTGGCTAGGGTGGTCTTGAACTCCTGGCCTCATATGACACACCTGCCTCGGCCTCCCAAAGTGCTGGGATTACAGGTGTTAGCCACCATGCTCAGCATGAGGAATCATTCTTAAAAAAGATTAAAGAGGCCTGACACCTCCCCTAAAAGGACATGATCCTGGACTAGTTCCTGGACTAGAGAAGCATGCTATACAGGACATTATTGGGAGAATTGATAAAAATTGGCATCTGTAGTTTAGATAAAAGTATCATATAACAATTAGGCTCCATTCTTGAGTCATTGAACTTTGGGAATGTAGGAGAACATCCCTGTTCTTTAGAATTGTATACTGGCACAGTAAGTGGTGAAGGGGTCTGATGTCTGCAATCCACTCTAACCTGGTTCAGAGATTGATACAGGAAATGGAGCAAAATGGCACAGGTCAGTGAACCTGTGTAAATAGTACAGAGGAGTCCTTAGAACTATCATTGCCATGGTTCTGGAAGTTTGAGATTATTTCAGAATAAAAACTTGGCCCGGTGTGGTGGCTCATGCCTGTAATTCCAATGCTTTGGGAGGCCCAGGCAGGAGAACTGCTTGAGTCCAGCAGTGTCACCTGGGCAACATAGTTAACCCCCTTCTCTACAAAAAAATAAATAAATACATAATAAATAAATAAATAGAATTAGCCAGGCATGGTGGTGCTCACCTGTATTCTCAGCTACTTGGGAGGCTGAGGTGGGAACATCACTTGAGTCCAGGAGTCTGAGGCTGCAGTAGCTGTGATTGCACCACTGCACTCTAGCTTGGGCCACAGAGTGAGACCCTGTCTCTCAAAAGAACTCAAGAACGAAGTCAAAGCTTAACAATCTCTAAGCAGTAACAGTGGTTAAGGGATGGCCTAAAGTCCGGGGTGAGGGTGGAGGCTTTGTGGAGTGGCATGGGCCAATCCAGCGGCTCCACAGTTCAACCAGGCCCCACGTCCCCAGCTTTTTCCTGTCTCTTGGTTTGGCCCTTCCCTGGGGTCAGTGCTCACCCATCTTCAGTGTGGCCAGTGGTGACGTGGCTTCCTCTCCCCACCTAATCATGTGATGAAAGTCAGCAACCTTTGAAGGGGTAGTGAGACTCTCTCTACCAAAGAGTTTTTGATCCCCAGAAACTCTTCCTCTCAAGTTTGGGAAACCCTGCCTAAAACACAAAATCTAATCAGGCGATACATGGTTTGTGGCCCGCCACTTGGGCAGCCCCGGCTCAGAAGAAAGGCCATCTTTGTTTTATATGGGAAAGTTGGGGAAACCTCCAAAAAGCCGTGCTACACATATATTACATCACCAACACAGGGGACTGGCCACATTCAGTTCAAACTGATACTCAGTCCAAACTCTGTCACAGCATATATGTTCCTCATCAATTTCATTCAAACCGTTACATTTCTAATCCCTCTCTTGAGCCCAGACTCATCCACACTGTGTGACTCTGCATACATCACCCAGTCTCTGTTTAAAATGCCTCCCCCTCACCACCTGGTAAACATCTTTTTTCCCCCCCCAAAACTCCTGAGAATATTACAAGTAAGGTGAACACCTTTTTATCCCTCAAGACTCAGCTCAGAGATCACCTCCTTTGTGCAAACTCCCTTCCTCCCCTATCCCCACCATTAGCCCTTCCCCTCTCTGGGTCCCCGAGGCCCCTCTGACAGCCTCCACAACACCATGATTATAGGTGTCTGTCTGTTTATCACACGTAGGCTGTGTACCCCTACAGG
Organism: Alouatta palliata; assembly: GCA_004027835.1. Lineage (NCBI taxonomy): Eukaryota > Metazoa > Chordata > Mammalia > Primates > Atelidae > Alouatta > Alouatta palliata. Next base: position 7,454 of record PVKV010014185.1, on the reverse strand, counting down.
ACGGGGCACGGCCTGTTGTCTGATGTCACCATGTGCCCAGCGCATCATAAAACCTGGATGAGACCTAAGACCTGCCCTGCTCATCCCACGTGTTTCCTGGCCCAGTGAAAGTCTGTGGTATGAATTCATGAGTGAATCTGTAAAAGTACTTAAAACAGTGCTGGACACTAAATAATTTACTAAAATAAAATGTCCAATAAAATATATCTTCATTCATTTTGGTATTTTACTGCATGGAGGAAAATTATCCTGTTACTTAAGCCACATGAAACCACTGAGAAACTCATCATGTGGCCAGGCTGTGGAAAGTGCATACGTCTGTTTCCTGTTTTTCTCGGAGAGGCTGCTGCCCCAGTCTGGGTCAGGTGATGTATGGTTTGTGGCCTACCACTTGGGCAGCCTGGCTCAGAAGAAAGGCCATCTTCATTTTATATGGGAAAGTTGGGTAAACCTCAGAAAAGCCGTGCGGCACATGTATCACGTCACCGAAGCAGGGGACTGGCCACACTCACAGGCCTCCTCAAGGCCTGGCCTGGTGTTGGTTCCTGCCGTGGAGCTTGGTTAGGCTCTTTGTGCACCAGCGTGCCCCACGCCAGATGTGACGACACTGATGGCTTTTGCAGCCCCAGCCACAGAGCAGGCTGCTGATGCTGCGCTTTCCTGTCCCACAAAAACGCCTTGCAGTTCCGAGAGCAGGCTGGCTCGCCCAGCTGCAGAGCATCTTCAGAGCCGCTTTGGGGCCGTCACCCAGCAAAGTCTAAGTACTCTCCTGCTTTGATTCATCTCTCATTTTTAGACAAATCACAACTCTTAAAATTCTCCCTCTGCAGAGAAACTTGGAGGATACCATCTTAACTAAACTATTGGAGTTAGTGTCACCAGGAATAAAACAAACCTGCCACATGTGCCTCCTGATATCCGGCACTGAGGAGGCCACTGCATCCCTCTGGGGCATTCCTGCCAGGGGTGCAAAACGTTAATCTACTGTGAGGAGCATCAGACAAACCCAAACCGAGGGTCACTCTACAAAGACGACTGGCCTGCACGCTTTGAAAACGTCAAGGTCTTAAAAGGCAAAGAAAGGCTAAGGATCCATTTCAGAGTGAAGGAATTTGTAAAGAGAAGAGACAACTCAATTCAATAAATGATCCTCAGTTGGATGCTGAACTGAAAAAAAAATGCTGTAAATGGCTTTATTGGGATGATTGGAAAAACTGAAACATGGGCAACAGATTGAAGTGTTGCATCAGTGTTAAATTTCCTGAATTTGGTAACTGTATTGTGATGATGTAAAAATATGTCCTTGTTTTTAAGAAGTAAACACGAAAGTATTAAGTGGTAAAGGGACATGACACATGCAACCTACTGTCAAATGGTTTAGAAAAAAGTGTGTGTACATGGGCATATGTGCACATGGGCAAGTGTTACATTGTCTTCACTTGTGGAGTGAGAGATAAAAAGAGAAATAAAACAAATGTGGTAAAATGTTAAAATGTGTTCATCTGGATAACTGACATCATATGAGTCTCTGTACTAGCAAACTTTGTGTGAATTTGAAATTATTTAAAAATTTAAAAATGCATTCCATTAAACAAAACAAAAATAAAACCAGATTCTTAGTGACGGTTTAATGTTTTTGCCCAGCAAAACACTAATATGTGTGTTCAAAAATAAATTAATCAGGTGTGGTCGCTCAAACCTGTAATCCCAGCACTTTGGGAGGCTGAGGCAGGCAGATCACTTGAGGTCGGGAGTTCAAGACCAGTCTGGCCAACATAGTGAAACCCCATCTCTACTAAAAAGACAAAAATTTGCCTGGTGTGATGGCACCTGCCTGTAATCCCAGCTACTCAGGAGGCTGAGGCACGAGAATCGCTTGAACCTGGGAGGTGGAGGTTGCAGTGAGCTGAGATCATGCCACTGTACTCCAGTCTGGTTACACAGGGAGACTCTATCTCAAAAAAATAAATACCAAGCTACCTTTGAAATTTATTGCTGTTGGTCAAAATACACTCTTCAGCTAATGCGTTCTTCCAGCTGGTTGTCTTCTTGCCTGCCTCTTGCTGTAAAATGGGGGGTCCCTTACTGTGTTATCAAAGGGAAGGCAAGACTGGGCCATCTAGCCCACAGGAAGACCTGCACCACTGTTGCCTTCACACAGGTTAGCTCGGAAGACAAAGGTGCTTTGGCTAAGCTGGTGGAGGCTGTCAGGACCAATGACAACGACAGCTACAATGAGATCCGTCCTCACTGGAGAGGCAATGTCCTGGGTCCCAAGTCTGTGGCTAACATCGCCAAGGTAAAGGCTAAAGAACTTGCCACTAAACTGGGTTAAATGTATACTGTCGAGTTTTCTGTACACAAAAATAATTACAATAATACAAATTTTCCTTTAAAAACAAATAAATAAAAATAAAAAACAGAAATCTAGCAACACAATTTCATGTTAGTGTTTTTAAAAGCTTGAAATTTAATATAAAAATCATATGTGGCTCTATGTTTTGTTAATTTAGTATGCAATGTAAAAGATATACAAAAAGGGGCAGGGCGCGGTGGCTCACGCCTGTAATCCCAGCACTTTGGGAGGCCGAGGTGGCTGGATCACGAGGTCAAGAGATCGAGACCATCCTGGTCAACATGGTGAAACCCCGTCTCTGCTAAAAATACAAAAATTAGCTGGGCATGGTGGCGTGTGCCTGTAGTCCCAGCTACTTGGGGGGCTGAGGCAGGAGAATTGCTGGAACCCAGGAGGCGGAGGTTGCGGTGAGCTGAGATCGCGCCATTGCACTCCAGCCTGGGTAACAAGAGCGAAACTCCGTCTCAAAAAAAAAAAAAAAAAAAAAAAAGATATACAAAAAGGTTTAAAGATCTGTCACAACCCTCTGCATTCCCCAGCCCTGTGGATTCCTCTCTATCATTTATCCCTTTTCTTCTCAGAGGTTACAAGAATTCTAAACTTGGTGTTCATCAGTCCCATATATCCCCCAACCCCCACCCGCCTCCCGAGATTGCACACCAGGAGGTGAGCAGGGGGCAGGTGAGCCAGACAAGCTTCATCTGTGTTTACAGCTGTTCCCCATGGCTCACATTAATGTCTGAGCTCCGCCTCCTGTCAGATCAGCAGTGGCATTAGAATCTCAGAGGAGCGTGAACCCTATTGTGAACTGTGAACACTATTCACACATCTAGAGGGATCTAGGTTGCAGGCTCCTTATGAGAATCTAATGCCTGATGATCTGTCACTGTCTCCCATCACCCCCAGATGGGACCATCTAGTTGTAGGAAACCAAACTCAAGGCACCCACTGATTCTACATTACGGTGACTTGTATAATTATTTCATTAAATATTACAATGTAATAATAACAGAAATAAATGCACAATAAATGTAATGTGCCTGAATCATTCCAAAACCATCCCCCATACAACCTGGTCTATGGAAAATCTGTCTTCCATGAAATCGGTCCCTGGTGCCAAAAAGGTTGGAGACCACTGCCATTATATGTATGCAAATCTATCTTTACACATTTGCTACATATGTATGTATGTGTATATTTTTATTATTTTTTTTAAAGTATAACTTTTGGCCAGGCATGGTGGCTCATGCTTGTAATCTCAGCACTTTGGGAGGCCAAAGCAGGACTGCTTAAGGCCAGGAGTTTGAGACCAGGCTGGGGAACAAAATGAGACCCCATCTCTACAAAAAAAAAAAAAAAAAAATTAGCTGGGCCTGCTGGTGTGTGCCTATAGTTTCAGCTACTTGAGAGGCTGAGGAGGGAAGATCACTTGAACCCAGGAGTTCAAGGCTGCAGTGAGCCATGATTGCAGCGCTGCACTTGACCCTGGGTGACAGAACGAGACCCTGTTACCAAAAAGAAAGAAAGAAAGAAAGAAAGAAACAGAAAAAAGAAAGAAAGAGAAAGACAGACTTTTAAAATGAAATTTGAATTAAAATTTGTGTAATCCCTGAAGGACTCCTCAGAGATATATGAGAGATGCAGGCAACACAGTTTTACTTGGCAGTTTTATTGCTGAGCCGACCTTTCTGGCTCTTCAGAGCCATTTACCCAGTGGCCTGATTGTACCTCCTCAGAAAGTAACTTGAATGTTGTGACTATAACGTATAGAAAATATGTCATAACACACACCTGATGACACGCTAGAACCAAAATATGCCATCTCTCAATGGTGACGGTAAGCATCTCTTCCTAACTCTGCCTTGACAACATTCTGTTGGCAATTTGAGGATGACCACGGTTGGAGTATTTATTTACACCTCGGAAATTGGCAAGTGCTAAATATGGGGGATTCATAAACATTTTCAGAAAACCATTGTCTGAGCCTTGGTCCCCAGCATCTCTGATGTTAAAGGGATAAGCTAATTCAGGGTTTTCAGGTAGTCTTTCAGATACTCAAAAGAGAAAATGAAGAAATAAAACTTGTTAAGATTTCACAGCCTAGCTTCAATGCTATAGAAAGTGTTAAGGTGAATTTAGGTGATCTTAAAAAAAAAATTCCAAAATATCCAAATATAATCATCCAAATGTAATTTACAAATAACATTTGTCTGGTAGAGAACAACTCCAAAGTTGATGGTTTGATGGTCCTGTGAGGATGGTAGTCAGTTTTGTATCACGGGTAGTGAGTATACGTACCCTATTCCAGCAGGCTTTCTCTGGACTGATTACATATACACAAATCCCTTGTAACCATCCCGCTTTGAACTCCTGCTTTGAACTAGCTTTGCTCACCTGCTGATGCCTTCCTAACAAGTCTTTAACCCCATGCTCCTTATATGTCTATAGGAGAGCTCTATTTTTAAACGTTTTAATGATCATATTTTGACAAAGGATATGTATATTGGAACTAAAGAACTTGGTCTTCTTTTCTTCTTGTCCATTTCCATGCTGTCTGCCCTAGAGGACGGACTTTGGTGAAGTCAGGAAGGAAGGACTCAAAAGATGCTGTGTTTGATGACCTGGTAATTCTGTTTATAGAGCCAAGCCTCATGATTTTCGAAATGTAGCCATGTCTGGTGTTAACAGGAACCAGGAAAATCCTAACCACAAACAGATGCATGTTTTGCCAAAGAGCTTGGTGCCCTGCAGGGCAAATTTAACCAAACAATGTTATGAAAGTTCAGCTGTTAACTCCTCACTCCAGGAAAGAGGACATGAACCCTGCAAACTAAACAGTGCCACCCAGGACAAGCAAAGGCCGGGGTACTGTCAATGGCAACTTCTGCCTCTTGCAGACTATGTTTCCCAGCCTTTTTAGACATTTTTTTCTAATTGATACCCCCATTACATTTTAATACCATGGATATCCATTTTATAACTGTTTATGTATCATATGTATGTCTGTGTCTTGTACATTAAAAGAAAAAGTTGGTTTTTTACCACTGTCCTCCCCCAAGAACCAATTTTTGCCTTCTTAGGGGCAATCTAGTCCCTGTTGAGAATGCATGTTGTAAGCTGACCATTATTCATGGCCTGGCAATGCCCACATGAGGTTTCTCAGAGCAGTGTGAAAATGAACACAGGATGGGAATGACCTCTCCCATCTATCAGCATCTTTGCTTTCTACTGATGAACAGCAGTTTTATAACAGTAGAAACAACAACCATTCGGGGACTTCCTAGATCCAAGGGATAAGCCAGGCACTTTACATACTGTCCAAGTTTGTCTTCTTTCAGAAGCAAACCTCAAGGCAAGGATTACAGGACAGGTAATTTCTGGGAAGGTGGTCCTAAGAAACACTGGTAGATGAATGGGAAGTGAAGCAGAAAAGAGGAGGATGATTTTCAAGCCATTGACTCCTGTGGACAACTGGAGTTTCATCTCACAGAGTATCTCTGGAAAGCAGTGTCAACACAAGCCTCAGAGTGATCCCATCTGAAGGGGGTGAGGGAGCTGGGATATGGATACAACTGACTTCCATCAGTCATTGGTTGAAGGCTGCTTGTGGGGACATTAACTCCCCAGTGCTCTCTAGACAGAGAGATGCAAATGCAAGCAGCCAGCAGTCAAGCTGCAATGATAAGGCCCAGGGTGGAAGGCTGAGGCACACACATGGTCTCATGTAATGCACAACATCTGTGAGAGGTGAGCGCTTAACCACTGAGAATATTATAGATATAGAAATGGGACAAAAGGTGTAAATAATGTTCCCAAGGTCAACAGGGAGTAAGTGGAAATGACAAGTGTTGACTCCAGAGGCCAGGTGTAAGTGCCAGGCTGACATGCGCCAGGCTGCACATGTATACTGCCTTTTTCCTTGCACACACAGGTTGTTCCTCTGGATTCTTCCTATGCAAATCTATTAAACAAAGCAATAAGACATATATGAGAAAGCACTCACTTTATGTAAACGGATAAGTTGGGAGGACAAGGATAAGCATAGAGCGAGGATGAAAGAAGAGAGAAAAGTAGATGACGCCAGCAGGGAGGAACATGGCACAGGTCTCCTGGTTTCATACTGGAGGGCAGATGTTGCTACCTGAAGTCAAATTACAAACCAGCACAAAGACAAGATCTAGCAATGGAAGGGCATTCAACTCAGTAAATGTGCATTTGGCAAGGATCCAGTTCCAGGAGCTGTGCTCCCAAGCACTGGGAACACCAAGGCGAATAAGATCAGCCCTGGTCTTAACTTTGAAGAACTCATAGTCTACATAGAGCATTAAAGAAAAATTATTCAATGATACTTGTTAATGCCTGGTAGGACAGACTTTATTCAGGTCTGCAGCAATGGGTGGTTGAGGAGAGAGATTGTGCTCAACTCTGAATGCAGCATGGACAAGTGGGAGTTTATAGCCAAGGAGCAGAGTGGAAGGAGCCAGTGGATAGGGCCCCCATTACATTTTAATACCATAGATGTCCATTGTATAACTGTTTATGTATCATCTGCATATTTCTAAGAGGAAATTACCAAGAGGAAAACATCAGGGTCAGGGGACTATGGCTAAACCAACCTGACAGGATTCTTGCTGAAGATAGGCCAGGGTGGCCAGACACTACCTGGGGGATAGTGGTGGCAAAGAAATATGATCAGGTATGGAGGGTGATCAGATATGGAATGTGATCATTGGATATGGAGTGTGATCATCAGATATGGAATGTGATCATCAGGTATGGAGGGTGATCATCAGATATGGAGGGTGATCATCAGGTATGGAGGGTGATCATCAGGTATGGAGTGTGATCATCAGATACGGAGGGTGATCAGATATGGAGGGTGATCATCAGATATGGAGGGTGATCATCAGATATGGAGGGTGATCATCAGATATGGAGTGTGATCATCAGGTATGGAGGGTGATCATCAGATATGGAGGGTGATCAGATATGGAGGGTGATCATCAGATACGGAGGGTGATCATCAGATACGGAGGGTAATCATCAGATATGGAGGGTGATCATCAGATATGGAGGGTGATCATCAGATATGGAGTGT